>JAEMWC010000345.1:95000-137500 GCA_016490735.1 Pachyseris speciosa
GATGAAATCCTACAGTGTGACCATTCACATGAAAGCTACTGAGCAGTACTTTCCTGTGGTGCTGTTTATTATCCGGGACGAGGATGTTCTAAAAATCGAGTCTGAATGAAATCCTAAAAATATGGCCATTCAAATGAGAGCTACTGAGCAGTACTTTCATGTGGTGCTGTTTATTGTCCTGTAGAAGGTCAGTGGTTCTAATCTGTGGATGAAATCTTAAAATGAGACATTCCATAGTATGTCACGAGAACTATAACTATTTCATACCATGCTATGGAAAATACATAGCCAGGGCCGTACTGTACTATAGGAAGGCAATACGGAAGATCAAGTGTAATACGGACCAACACACAATAGCTCCGTGCAGTCTGATTGGCTGTTTGCTATATGACATGGCATAAATAATGATATGTGCGGCCCATACCTCTCTGAACGTCCAGTTTGAAATAAAATCGGTCTGAGTCGTCAACAAAATTCTCGGGGCTTGCTTCTTTCGTGCGGTTGTTGAACTCACACACACTTGTTGACATAACGAAGTTGAAACTTTGGCAGACATCTTCCAATCTGCATGTAAACAAACATTCTGTATGACCGGAGCCAGTAAATCGTTTGTTATAAGTGTGTCCTCGTAACATCTTGCCGAATATAGAGGCATGGCGGTGTCCATTGCACTGGCCAACAGCAATTGCGGCGTTGTAAATCATGCCAGAGAGTAACATCGGAATCATAATCGGTGTATACATTTTATACCTCTCGTCAGTAAAGGCAAACCTGCAAGCAGTTTCGCAAAGTTCTTTAAAAATGTTTTTAAGAACAATTATACCGGACTTAATACGACTTTTTATTTTCGTAAATGGTTTGAACCCAGTAGTCATATCATAACTAAGTGAAGCACGATCGTCCGCGTGAGTGTAGTCCTGAGAAGGACTGTTTGTGATGACATTGACTGACATTTCGACAACCTGAGCGGAAGTCATCATCAGATTGAAGTGATTAGTAACGTCAGGAGATGGTATAAGTACTCTGGTCGTTGATGTGATTGATTAACGAAATCGTGATGTTATTGGTTGTCTGCCAGTTAAGGGGGGACTGACTTAACTACAAAATGAGCTAACATTGTTGCTATGGAAAGTTCCCAACGCTCATATCTTGGAAACCCTAACTTGCACAGGCAAGCTGTCTGGCTATGTTTTTACAATAAAAAAGGTTTACAAGATTTTCGAGTCACAACCATATTTGGTAAGTCACGTGACCAGAACAGAATAAGGCCTAAAACTCGAGTGGCGTACACTTCTGGATATCGAAAATGGTGCCAATGGTTAACAATCGCCAAGGTGCAAAACTCTACGTATCGATTTTTGGAAATTCGCATTTTTCTGAGATTTATGACGTCATAAGCACGCAAATTCATACCATTTCGTCATTATCATTGCAGTTATGTACGTTAACAACAATTGCTTACGTAGGCTTGTAAAGAAGGCTGGAATATCTCCGATTGGCAAAAAAAATCGGAACTTCACATGATTTTCTCCAAGTTTTAAGGATTTTTCTCTCTAAGGCGCGGTTGGGGCCTGGGGCAAGTTACGCATGCGCAATAGCAATTTATTAATTTTACATGTTCACCTCTTCGCACGTTTCACCAATACAGTGGCAAAAACACCGAAAAACTGTGTTTTACGAATACAGTCCGCAAAAATCCCTTGGCGACAACGCTAAATCTGTAGTTAAGTTAGTCCCCCCTTAAGCCGTGATGTTATTGGCTGTGAAGACTGTAAACCGTGATTGGTGCGTTTCGATCCGTCTTTTGTTAGTCAGATGTTTGTAGGTGTATTGTTAGTCAAATTAGTCGGTTTGTCTTTTGTTTGCTTGTTGTTGATATCGTTAATATGTCGTTTGTAAGGTGCGGGAAGCTTTTGGCAACGGTTAAACGGTGTCTGTTCTAAGTTAGTAAACCAACTTTCCAGGGCGACCCGTTGGTGGTAGTTAGTACAGTATGTAATGCATTTAGCAGAGTCCCAGTGAATTGTGTGGTTTTTCGGTAAATGGTGTTCAGCAATGTTTATTTATTTATTTATTTATTTAATCACTTCGCCAGAGACCTGGCAGGGACACTACAATAGCTTGCGCCAATTACTGTAGGCCCGTAACTGCAAACCCTCCCCCATAACCACATTCAAGTAGAGATAGACCACCACACCGGGGACTACGTCCCCTATTCTTTTCGAACAGTGCGTGGGTTCTTTAACGTCCCACAGAATCAGTTATGAAGAGTTGTGAGACGGGACCTACGATTTATCGTCCTTATCCGAGAAGACTAGAAAATCTAACCATTTGCAGATGTCATTACAAAGGCAGCACTTTCTCCTCAATTATTTAAAGACCCTGAGTGTTGGTCCGGCCGGGGTTAGAACTCTCGACCTCCCGCACGGTAGTCCGGTGCTAACCGGTCGGTTGTTGTTGTTGTTTTCACTATTTCTCGTCGCTCGTTTGTGTCCAGTCAGTCTTGCGTTCGAATTTCTGCCAGTCTCACCGATATAAGTGGCCTGACAGTCGCAGCATTCGATCTTGTAAACTGCTCCCTGTCTGTCCTTTGGTTCATCTTTGTCCTTAACGTTCGTCAATAGTTGTCGTAAAGTTGTGATGGTTCTGTGAGCGACACGGATATTGTAAGGTTGTGGTATCCGTGCAATGGTTTCAGAAGTTCCTTTGATGTAGGGTATAGTTGCTGTAGTGACTCGTTCAGCCAACAGCTTCCCGCACCTTACAAACGACATATTGACGATATCAACAACAGGCAAACAATAGACAAACCGACTAATTTGACCAACAATACATCTACGAACATTTGACTAACAAAAGACGGATCGAAACGAACCAATCACGGTTTACAGTCTTCACAGCCAGGCTTAACTGACAGACAACCAATAACATCACGACTTCGTTGACCAATCACAGCAACGACCAGAGTACTTATACCATCTCCTGACGTTACTAATCACTTCACTCTGATGATGACTTCCAGTCAGGTTGTCGAAACGTCAGTCAATGTCACCACAAACAGTCCTTCTCACGCGGACAATCGTGCTTCACTTAGTTATGACTTTTCATTTTATTACTACTAACAGAGTGGTTTTCGAAATTAATTCCCGTTTGCTTTGGTTTTGTTATTTCCTTTGCTTAAGTGATTGATTAGCAAAATTCGCTCCACTCTCTTGATTAGACTAATGAGAAGCAAAACCAATAGACCATTTTACAGTTGTCGGTGAAGCGAGGCTGGGGTTGACCTTGTTTTGATACAAACCTACCTACTTTTATTATGTGAATAATGTTTTTCTTATGCTATCTAGTGTTTAATCAGCATAATTGCAATAAGAAAGGCAGGTAGGTTTGCATCAAAACAAGGTCACCCCTAGCCTCGCATTCAATCAAAGGCCAGGGTACTGAACAACTGTAAAATGGTCTATTGTGACTTGTACGGGCGCATTTCCCGCGCTTGGGGACAGGCTGCATGCAATTGCTTCGAATCCTGGTTGGCGTATTGTCCTGTTTGCGTATATTGTGATTGGTCACAGTTATTGCTTTGTTACGTCATCGTTTTCGACCTAACCTCCGTTTTTACATCTCTGTCACTCGCGGTCTCACTCCTCTTTTCCAAAATTTCCGCTTTTGATCGCGTTTTTGAAGTTATTCGATTTTGGAGTACTTTTGTTAGTTTGCGTGTGGACAAAAAGCGGAACCTTAAAAGAATTATAAGCCGCCATGAGACTGTGATGTGTGCGGTATATAAATACATAACAATGTCAACAATCTTCATCACCAACATTCGTTAATATCACATGGTTGTCTCATCACTTCCCATTGACGATATTAATTATTCATATGAAAAGCTATTCTAGCTATCCTAACAACCTTTCACCGTTAATGTAAGACATTTTAAAACATTGTAAAACATGTTTCAAACTTCCATGAGATTTTACACTTTACAATTTGCACATTATTGAATTTTGGTTATTATTCAAGTTTTAATGCCACCCACTAATTCAAATTTGTAAACTTTTTGCTATTTATTAAACTGTCCTATTTAATTATTGAAGAGTCTGCGGCCTTAACTTTAGAGATGTTCAACAACATTTTTAAAATAGAAACAAGTGATTCTTCAAACACAACTTAAAACTGGAAAGAAACTTGTCATTCATTTACTCGCTTGAATATTTGCAGAATGGTTAATTTTCCTCTAAATTTTACCTCACCATAACTCAGAAACCTGAAAACCTATTCGTACGTTAAATAATTTCCGAAAGGCCTAACTTGATGAAAATTAATATCCGTTTTCAAGTAATGGATCATAAGACTTGTAGACAGGGCCTAAGAAACACGCTCATTAGAACCCAAACAAGTTTCCCTGTTGCAGGTAACGCGAAATTTGAAGCAATATTTCACATTGTGTATCTTACTGACATATCCTAGCTCAGAATCCGTAAAAAATATCATTAAAACTTCAAAAATACCTCCGTTCCTACCTTTCTTTCTTTCTTTCTTTCTTTTTTTTTTGGTTTATGTCGCATGGTTGCCTTATAACTTCCCATTTACGATATTAACTATTCACTTGAAAAGTATACTAGCTACCTAACTTTGGCCGCGCATGCAAAACATTTTACAAACATTGTAAAACATATTTCAAACTTCCATGACATTTTACACTTAACATTTTACACATTATTCAGTTTTGGGCATTATTCAAGTTTGAATGCTATACACTAGTAATTAAAATTTGTCAAATACTTTTGTTTTTAATTCAATCGAAGAACGTCTGAGGCCTTTAGAAATATTCAACAAACTAGGCCTTTACTAATTTAGAAATGTTTTTAAAATAGAAATAAGTGATTGTTCAAACACGCATTAAAACTATAAAAGGAAAATTCTTCATTCGCGTAATAATTTTACCCCTTTCCTAATTTTCATGACATACATTTGTTTGAATTGTATCCAGTTTCAAATGCATTCGGGAACTATGGTCAATCATGATTTTTCCGAATGAATGTAGAATTTGTTTTAAATTTATCTTATAAC
Source organism: Pachyseris speciosa (assembly GCA_016490735.1). Taxonomy (NCBI): domain Eukaryota; kingdom Metazoa; phylum Cnidaria; class Anthozoa; order Scleractinia; family Pachyseridae; genus Pachyseris; species Pachyseris speciosa. The sequence continues at coordinate 100,071 of JAEMWC010000345.1, forward strand.
AACAAACCTGAGAACCTACTCATTTTTTAACTTTTTATTGACTTGAGAGTCTACAGCCCTTAAAGAGGCAGTATCAGGGGAATAATCCCTGATATTTTGACCAAACGTTTTCAGTGCCTTTTTCATTCGTGAATTACCTCTGAATTACCAGTAATATAAAATCAAGTAAATCTTACGAGAAAAACGAGCCACAGTTAGTTATTACCAATTTCATCTAAAATGCAAGGGGAGAAATTGAAAACGTCGGCCGACTTTTTCAAGTTGGCACCATTTTCATGTTCGCCAAGCGTAACAAAAAACATTTAAGAATGGTTTCCGTGAGCTAAAATAGCCATTTTGAAGAACATTTAGCCATTATTTTTCGTTAGCCATCGGTAAACAGGTCTCCTTTGCTTTCCACATGCTTACTAACAATCCATGGGATACTGCCTCTTTAATGATCTCAGTAAGTACTGTAGTCAAGTAAGTTAAAAAAAAAAACGGTTCGAGTTTCTTTAAATATCTCTTTCTTTGTTCTCCAACGAAAAAAGTTGAAAAGAATTTGTATATCCGATTGAAGAGAAAGATAGGAAAATAAAAGCCAAATAAAAGCCTTGGTTTGCTCTGATGAATTAACCCAAAATTCCAGATTTCTGGAATTTTCCAGTTTCAAAGGCCTTCATGACTTTTTCAAAAGGCATCTTTTGTCATCGTTAAGTTTTCTCCTTTTTACTTAAACCAAATAAAAATCCACCGATAGAGTTGCTTTTAGCACCAGATTAACGGACTAATTAAACTCCTTGACTACTGAACTAAACTCTTTATAAAACAATGCTTTTCTTCCAGATTGTGCAGCTTGGTTAAGAGCTCAAAAGCTTTCTTTATTAATTTAGTTAAGAATTTTCATGACTTAATTTTTTTATTGTGGTTTTCTCCATTGGTGGGCTGCTGTATCCATTCATCTTTTGTCTCAGACGAGACATAAACAACACGTAAACGAATTGAGAATGTTTTTGCTGAGCATGGACCTTCTTGCATTTTCTTTTCAAGATTTTTTCTAAAACGACAATAAAGGACATCGAAAATCTCTTCTTAAGGAAAATTCCAACGTGATAAGCAAAAAAAAGTTAATAATCATCATCATCATCATCATCATCATCATGAATAAATAAACAAAAACACACTGATACTATTGACGAGAGAAAATAAGGGCGATTTCTATTCAACCAAAATTGTCGAGATTTCCGGTCTGAAATTTAATGTTCCGAGAATAGGTTTCCAACTTCATGCCAGGCGAAAAAGAGAGAAACCTACAGAACTTAATGATAGTACTCTCCAAAGGGAAAACATGCACAAGGCTAAGAAGACAAGAATGCTCTCCTCTTAACAGTGTCTCAGTTCTTAATTCGCATGTTTTCTTTGGAGGTAGATTTTTTCGTGGCTTCTTGCAGTGTAGAACAAGCATTTTTTCTGGGTAAGGAACTGAGACTTGGGTTTTCAAATTTCATTTCAATCTAGTACTCAGTTCTAATACCTCTATGAAAACCGTTTACATCATTGTGTTTCTTTTGAAAACAACCTCACGTTAATTGAAGGAAAAAGAAACAAGATTTAAGGCCTCGTTGTTTGGGTCGTTTTAAGTTTTTAACAATTTTTTTACACCTGCTTAAGCCAAACTTACCTTTACGATACTGAACGCTTTAAAAAAATATAAAGCGTTTGTGGCTTACCTTTCAGTGGAGTTGTGTCCGAACCGCTATGTCATCTAAAGACAGACTGCTTTGTTAACTAATACGGAACACTTTTTAATAAGTATTGAGATGAGCCTGTTATTTACTCGATAAGCAGGTGAAAACAATGTTTGAAATAAACAGGATGTAAACTCTATGTCGGCCTGCCCACGCTTCACGGTGAGGGTAAAAGAAAGAATGAGTTTGTGGAATGGCATGTGACATGACTTGCGGAATAGCTCAACAAAACTGTTGAAAACAAACTTGGTCAGGATTTGACCGAGAACTATTTAATTCAAGATTTGTCATTTCATTCAAAACACTGACAAAATATCGAGTACTAAGCGATCTGTTAAGATCACTGCGGCTTTGAAAATCATGCCAGAGAGTAAGATCGGAATCATAATCGGTGCAGAGATTTTATACCTCTCGTCAATAAAGGAAAACCTGCAAGCAGTTTCACAAAGTTCTCTCAAAATAGTTTTAAGAACAGTTATACCGGACTTAATAAGACTTTTTATTTTATTATACTAACAGAATGGTTTTTGAAATTAATTCCCGTTTGCTTTGGTTTTGTACTTTCCTTTTGCTTAAGTGATTGATTAGCAAAACTCGCGCCACTTTCTCGGCTAGATTTATGAGAAGCAAAATCAATCGTGACTTGTACGCGCGCATTTCCTGCGCTTTGGGGACGGGCTGCATGTAATTGCTTCAAATCCTGATTGGTTCATTGTCCTGTTTGAGTATGTGGTGATTGGTCATAGTTATATCTTTGTTACGTCATCGTTTTCGACCTAACTTTCGTTTTTACATCTCATTTTCGATCTCACTCCTTTTTTCCACAATTTCCGGTTTTGATCGCGTTTTTTAAATGATTCGATTTCCGAGTACTTTTGTTAGTTTGCGTGTGGACAAAAACCTTAAAAGAATTGTAAACCGCCATGAGACTGTGATATGTGCGGTATATAAATACATAACAATGTCAACAATCGCCATCACCAACATTGGTTAATGTCACATGGTTGTCTTATCACTTCCCATTGACAATATTAATTAGTCATATAAAAAGCTATACTAGCTATCCTAACAACCTTTCGCTGAGCATGTGAGACATTCTAAGACACTGTAAAACATGTTTCAAACTTCCATGACATTTTACACTTAACGATTTGCACATTATTCAATTTTGGTTATTATTCAAGTTTTTCATTAATAGTGCCACCCACTAATTCAAATTTGCCAACTTTGTGTTGTTAATTAAACTGTCATATTTAATTATTGAAGAATGTCTGCGTCCTTAACTTTAGGGATGTTCAACAATACTTTCAAAATAGAAACATGTGATTCTTCAAACACACCTTAAAACTGGAAAGAAACTTCATTCATTTACTCGCTTAAGTATTTGCAGAATGGTTTATTTTCTTCTAACTTTTGCCGCACAATAAGAAACCTGAAAAACCATTGGTACGGTTAATTTCCAAAAGGCCTAACTTGATGAAAATTAATATCCGTTTTCAAGTAATGAGTAACATTATTAAAAACTAAAACTTGTAGACAGGGACTAAGATACACGCTTAGAACCCAAACAAGTTGTCCTGTTGTGGGTAACGCGTAAATTTAAAGCAATATTTCACATTATACATATAAACATATCCTAGCTCAGAATCCATCAAAAATATCATTAAAACTTTGAAAATACCTCCGCTCCTACCTTTCTTTCTTTTTTCGTTTATGTCGCATGGTTGCCTTATCAGTTCCCATTCACGATATTAATTATTCACTTGAAAAAGTATACTAGCTACCTTACTTTAGCCGCGCATGCAAAACATTTTACAAACATTGTAAAACATGTTTCAAACGTCCATGACATTTTACACTTAACATTTTACACATTATTCAGTTTTGGGCATTATTCAAGTTTGAATGCTATACACTACTAATTTAAATTTTTCAAATATTTTTGTTTTTAATTCAATCGACGAAAGTCAGTGGCCTTAAGAAATATTCAACAATCTGGGTCTTAACTAATTTAGAAATTTTTAGCTATATATTTTTAAAATAGAACTAAGATATTTTTCAAACACGCCTTAAAACTGTGAAAGGAAAATTCTCATTCATTCATTCATTCATTCGCCTAATAATTTTACCCCTTTCCTAATTTTCATGAAATACATTTGTTTGAATTGCATCCAGTTTCAAATGCATTCGGGAACTATGGTCAATCATGATTTTGCCGAATGAATGTAGAATTTGTTTTAAATTTACCTTAATAACAAAGCTGAGAACTTACTCATTTTTTAACCTTTTTATTGACTTTAGACTCTATAGCCCTTATATTAAAAGGGCAATATCATGGGAATTATCCCTGATATTTTGAACAAATTTTCTGTGACTTTTTCATTCATGAATTGCTTCTGAATTACCAGTGAGATCAAATTAAGTAAATCTTACGAGAAAAATGAGACACAGTAGTTATTACCAATTTCATCTAAAATGCAAGGGGAGGAATTGAAAACGTCTGCCTGACTTTTTCAAGTTGGCACCATTTTCATGTTGGCCAGGTGTAACCAAAAAAATTTAAGAATGGTTTCCGTGAGCTAAAATAGCCGTTTTGAAGAACATTTAGCCATTATTTTTCGTTAGCCATCGGTAAACAGGTCTCCTTCGCTTTCCACATGCTTACTAACAATCCATGGGATACTGCCTCTTTAATGATCTCAGTAAGTACTGTAGTCAAGTGAGTTAAAAAAAAACGGTTCGAGTTTCTTTAAATATCTCTTTCTTTGTTCTCCAACGAAAAAAGTTGAAAAGAATTCGTATATCCGATTGAAGAGATATGAAAATGAAAGTCGTTTACCCTTGGCTTCCTCTGATAAATTAACCCAAAACTGCAGATTTCTGGAATTTGTCCAGTTGCAATTACCATCGTAACGTTTTCTCCTTTTTACTTAAACCAAATTAAAATCCATCCATAGCGTTGTTTTTAGCACCAGATTAACGGACGAATTAAATTCCTTGACTGCTGAACGAAACTCTCTTTTCCTCCAGATTGTGCAGCTTGCTTGAGAGCTCAAAACTTTTCTTTGTTAATTTAGCTAAGAATTTTCATGACTTTTTTTATTTGTGGTTTTCTCCATTGGTGGGCTGCTGTATCCATTCTTCTTATGTCTCAGACGAGACATAAACATCGCATAAACGAATTGAGAATGTTTTTGCTGAGCATGGACCTTGTTCCACTTTATTTTTAAGATTTTTGCCAGAACGACAATAAAGGACGTCGAAAATCTATTCTTGAGGAGAATTCCAACGGGATAAGCATAAAACTGATAGAAAAAAACGCGCTGATACTGTTGACAGGAGAAAAATAAGGGCGCTTTCCATTCAACCAAAATTTTAGAGATTTTCGGTCTGAAATTTAATGCTCCGGGAAAAGGTTTCCAACTTCATGCCAGGCGAAAAAGAGAGAAACTTAATAATAGTACTCTCCAAAGGGAAAACATGCACAGGGCTAAGAATGCTCCCCTCTTAACAGTGTCTCAATTTTTAATTCGCATGTTTCCTTTGAAGGTATATTTTCTTGTGGCTTGTTGCAGTGTACAACAAGCATTTTTCTCGGTAAGGAACTGAGACTTCGGTTTTCAAATTTCATTTCAATCTAGGTACTCGGGTTTGACAGGTTTAATACATGTATGAAAACCGTTTACATCATTGCGTTTTCTTTTACAAAGAACGTCACGTTAATTGAAGGAAAAAACAACATTTAGGGCATCGTTGTTTGAGTCATTTTAACTCTTGAACTATTTAATTTAAACATATTTAAGCCAAACTTACCTTTACGATACTGAACGTTTGAAAAAATATAAACCGTTTGTAGCTTACCTTTTAGTGGAGTTGTGACCGAACCGCTATCTCATCTAAAGACAGACTGCTTCGTTAACTAATACGGGACACTTTTTAATAAGTATTGAGATGAGCCTGTTATTTACTCGAAAAGCAGGTGAAAAAAATGTTTGAAATAACAGGATGTAAATGGGATATCGGCCTGCCCACGCTTCACGGTGATCGTAAAGGGAAGAATGGGTTTATGGAATTGCATGTGGCATGACTTGCGGAATGGCACAACAAAACTGTTGAAAACAAACTTGGTCAGGATTTGACCAAGAACTATTTCAGTGTCATCGTTTTCGACCTAACTTTCGTTTTTACATCTCATTTGCGATCTCACTCCTTTTTTCCACAATTTCCGGTTTTGATCGCGTTTTTTAAATGATTCGATTTCCGAGTACTTTTGTTAGTTTGCGTGTGGACAAAAACCTTAAAAGAATTGTAAACCGCCATGAGACTGTGATATGTGCGGTATATAAATACATAACAATGTCAACAATCGCCATCACCAACATTGGTTAATGTCACATGGTTGTCTTATCACTTCCCATTGACAATATTAATTAGTCATATAAAAAGCTATACTAGCTATCCTAACAACCTTTCGCTGAGCATGTGAGACATTCTAAGACACTGTAAAACATGTTTCAAACTTCCATGACATTTTACACTTAACGATTTGCACATTATTCAATTTTGGTTATTATTCAAGTTTTTCATTAATAGTGCCACCCACTAATTCAAATTTGCCAACTTTGTGTTGTTAATTAAACTGTCATATTTAATTATTGAAGAATGTCTGCGTCCTTAACTTTAGGGATGTTCAACAATACTTTCAAAATAGAAACATGTGATTCTTCAAACACACCTTAAAACTGGAAAGAAACTTCATTCATTTACTCGCTTAAGTATTTGCAGAATGGTTTATTTTCTTCTAACTTTTGCCGCACAATAAGAAACCTGAAAAACCATTGGTACGGTTAATTTCCAAAAGGCCTAACTTGATGAAAATTAATATCCGTTTTCAAGTAATGAGTAACATTATTAAAAACTAAAACTTGTAGACAGGGACTAAGATACACGCTTAGAACCCAAACAAGTTGTCCTGTTGTGGGTAACGCGTAAATTTAAAGCAATATTTCACATTATACATATAAACATATCCTAGCTCAGAATCCATCAAAAATATCATTAAAACTTTGAAAATACCTCCGCTCCTACCTTTCTTTCTTTTTTCGTTTATGTCGCATGGTTGCCTTATCAGTTCCCATTCACGATATTAATTATTCACTTGAAAAAGTATACTAGCTACCTTACTTTAGCCGCGCATGCAAAACATTTTACAAACATTGTAAAACATGTTTCAAACGTCCATGACATTTTACACTTAACATTTTACACATTATTCAGTTTTGGGCATTATTCAAGTTTGAATGCTATACACTACTAATTTAAATTTTTCAAATATTTTTGTTTTTAATTCAATCGACGAAAGTCAGTGGCCTTAAGAAATATTCAACAATCTGGGTCTTAACTAATTTAGAAATTTTTAGCTATATTTTTAAAATAGAACTAAGATATTTTTCAAACACGCCTTAAAACTGTGAAAGGAAAATTCTCATTCATTCATTCATTCATTCGCCTAATAATTTTACCCCTTTCCTAATTTTCATGAAATACATTTGTTTGAATTGCATCCAGTTTCAAATGCATTCGGGAACTATGGTCAATCATGATTTTGCCGAATGAATGTAGAATTTGTTTTAAATTTACCTTAATAACAAAGCTGAGAACTTACTCATTTTTTAACCTTTTTATTGACTTTAGACTCTATAGCCCTTATATTAAAAGGGCAATATCATGGGAATTATCCCTGATATTTTGAACAAATTTTCTGTGACTTTTTCATTCATGAATTGCTTCTGAATTACCAGTGAGATCAAATTAAGTAAATCTTACGAGAAAAATGAGACACAGTAGTTATTACCAATTTCATCTAAAATGCAAGGGGAGGAATTGAAAACGTCTGCCTGACTTTTTCAAGTTGGCACCATTTTCATGTTGGCCAGGTGTAACCAAAAAAATTTAAGAATGGTTTCCGTGAGCTAAAATAGCCGTTTTGAAGAACATTTAGCCATTATTTTTCGTTAGCCATCGGTAAACAGGTCTCCTTCGCTTTCCACATGCTTACTAACAATCCATGGGATACTGCCTCTTTAATGATCTCAGTAAGTACTGTAGTCAAGTGAGTTAAAAAAAAAAACGGTTCGAGTTTCTTTAAATATCTCTTTCTTTGTTCTCCAACGAAAAAAGTTGAAAAGAATTCGTATATCCGATTGAAGAGATATGAAAATGAAAGTCGTTTACCCTTGGCTTCCTCTGATAAATTAACCCAAAACTGCAGATTTCTGGAATTTGTCCAGTTGCAATTACCATCGTAACGTTTTCTCCTTTTTACTTAAACCAAATTAAAATCCATCCATAGCGTTGTTTTTAGCACCAGATTAACGGACGAATTAAATTCCTTGACTGCTGAACGAAACTCTCTTTTCCTCCAGATTGTGCAGCTTGCTTGAGAGCTCAAAACTTTTCTTTGTTAATTTAGCTAAGAATTTTCATGACTTTTTTTATTTGTGGTTTTCTCCATTGGTGGGCTGCTGTATCCATTCTTCTTATGTCTCAGACGAGACATAAACATCGCATAAACGAATTGAGAATGTTTTTGCTGAGCATGGACCTTGTTCCACTTTATTTTTAAGATTTTTGCCAGAACGACAATAAAGGACGTCGAAAATCTATTCTTGAGGAGAATTCCAACGGGATAAGCATAAAACTGATAGAAAAAAACGCGCTGATACTGTTGACAGGAGAAAAATAAGGGCGCTTTCCATTCAACCAAAATTTTAGAGATTTTCGGTCTGAAATTTAATGCTCCGGGAAAAGGTTTCCAACTTCATGCCAGGCGAAAAAGAGAGAAACTTAATAATAGTACTCTCCAAAGGGAAAACATGCACAGGGCTAAGAATGCTCCCCTCTTAACAGTGTCTCAATTTTTAATTCGCATGTTTCCTTTGAAGGTATATTTTCTTGTGGCTTGTTGCAGTGTACAACAAGCATTTTTCTCGGTAAGGAACTGAGACTTCGGTTTTCAAAGTTCATTTCAATCTAGGTACTCGGGTTTGACAGGTTTAATACATGTATGAAAACCGTTTACATCATTGCGTTTTCTTTTACAAAGAACGTCACGTTAATTGAAGGAAAAAACAACATTTAGGGCATCGTTGTTTGAGTCATTTTAACTCTTGAACTATTTAATTTAAACATATTTAAGCCAAACTTACCTTTACGATACTGAACGTTTGAAAAAACATAAACCGTTTGTAGCTTACCTTTTAGTGGAGTTGTGACCGAACCGCTATCTCATCTAAAGACAGACTGCTTCGTTAACTAATACGGGACACTTTTTAATAAGTATTGAGATGAGCCTGTTATTTACTCGAAAAGCAGGTGAAAAAAATGTTTGAAATAACAGGATGTAAATGGGATATCGGCCTGCCCACGCTTCACGGTGATCGTAAAGGGAAGAATGGGTTTATGGAATGGCATGTGGCATGACTTGCGGAATGGCACAACAAAACTGTTGAAAACAAACTTGGTCAGGATTTGACCAAGAACTATTTCAGTGTTGAGCACTACTCTCCACCAGGCCTGCTTTAATATAAATATTTTACAAATGAACCCTTGAGGTGATTAAATTTCTTTTGAGTTTGATTTAACCTGCCGCCACTTGTCAGAGGAGAAACATTTCAAAATTAAGCACTACTCTCCACCGGGTTTGCTTTGGTATAACTCTTGAGGAGGATTAGTTTGTTCCCGAATGATATTTGCAGCGCATTTTGAAGGTACCGTAAAAGCTCTATTAAGCCCCCTGGGAGCTTATTTAATTTCAATCCTCGTTAACTGGGGAGCTTATTAGAGAGGGGGGAGGGGGGGGGGCTTATTTGAAATCTTAAACGCGGCGTTTTCATCTTCATATCGTTCTAGTACAAAACTCGAACAACTGCATTGTGTGTTTGAGTGTATCTTCGTTTAAAAACAAACCAACTTGGCCGCATGAACTGGATTTCGTAAGAGGGTATAGGAAGGACTACTTACAAAATCTCGTGTCCTAAGAGGGTGGGGGGCTTATGAGAGATGGGGAACTTATTACGAAAACCGACTTCCAGACGGGGGGCTTATTAGAGGGGAGGGAGGGGGGGGTTAATAGAGCTTTTACGGTATTCACAAAAGAATCGTTCGGCTGCAGCTGCGAGCAAACGCCGGAGGTTTTGCCATCTGTTCAAGTTCACGGTCTCGGTCAAACTATATAATATCCATTTGGCAGTTTTGAAATTGATTAAATAAAATTTATCCGGGGTTGATTGTAATAAATTTAGGAACGGAGCCTCCTAGAGTTTATAGTATGGTTTGCAGAGTTTAGTTACAAGAGTCACTTCTGTGAGTCGCGCTACTTTGTTGTTATGATATGGATAATTGAACTCCGGTGCTCGCGTTGTCGCCTCGTCGAAGAGCAAACAACGAGGAAAATATAATTCCCGCCCGGACTAATCGAGAGAAATTTAATTACCTCAAGGGCTCATTTTGTAAAATATTTATATCAAAGCAAGCCCCGTGGAGAGCAGTTATCAACTTTGAAATATTTCTTGGTTAAATCCGATAAGTTTTCAAGAGATCGGGAACTAGCTTGCAGTCTAAGAATTTACATATAGATCACTTACAGTATATAGCCCATGAGCTCCTGTAACTACGCAACTACCCTTGTTGATTATTTCGTATATTCTAATCACCTGTATGCTAACATTGTAACTATATTCTAAGAATTTACATATAGATCTCTTACAGTAGCCCATGAGCTCCTGTAACTAAGCAATTACCCTTGATGTTTATTTCGTATATTCTTAACATTGTAACTATTTTCTAAAACTTACATATCGATCACTAACAGTAGACCATGAGCTCCTGTAACTAAGCAAAGTCCTGCCCTTGTTGATTATTTCGTATATTTTCGTCACCTGCATGCTTAACATTGTAATTATCTATGATAATGAATATATGAAAATCATATATTTGAACTGCGGATTAATGATTGAACGTGTGAATGATCATCGCAGTTATGAACACTACTTAAGCAGTAGTGAATAGTGCCAAGAATTTCCATATAGATCATCAACAGCAGCCCACGAGCTCTTGTAACTTGCAACTACCCTTGTTGATGTTTTTAATTTTTAGAAATATATCTTCAGTTGATGCTTTCAAGAAGGCTCTTAAAACTCGTTTATTTCAGAAGGCTTTTCCCAGCTAATTTATTGTTTTTAGTCTTTTCATAAAGATGGATTTGTAAATAGGATTTTAAAAATCAATTAGTCATTGTTTTTAGAATTTTAGACTTATTATTTTTAACTAATTATTAGGAACGATCTGTAAATATAATTGGAATATGTACTAGGATTTTAGGATTTTGTTGGGTCAATGTAATGCGCAGATGAAAATTTCTTTCCCTGGATTGATATTTGCGCAATACAAATCAATAATAATAATAATAATAATAATAGTAATAATTTTATTATTATTATTATTTTATTATTATTATTATTATCATTATTATTTTTTATTTATTCTCAATACTTATATGTCTAACATTATACATTTAAGTTGTAAGGAAAAGTTACATGATACATCACCTGTATAACAATGTATCTACATTTCGAGGAAAAGTTACATATTGATCCCTCCTGAGAGTAAGAATTATACCCCAGGTGGAAAAGATGTACGTTACACGTTGGTTACACCGGAGATCTTTAAATCCTGCATATTTCTGCTTCACATTTAGCCTCTTATTTAGCACAAGTAGATAAAATGAAAAGCAATAAAAATGAAAACGTAAATAAATCAACAAATTTGGAAAGTGCGAACGCTCAACTTGGCATCGTATTAGGTATAGATTTCATTCAAAAGACAAATAAGAGCCGCGAAAAGCTCGCGAGCAGTTACACGCAGAAAGCTGCGCAGAACGTTTTTCCGCCTTGAAGCTGCGGATGAGAGTGAACGATGATTAACGATTGGCGGAAGCCTAGCGTTTGCCTGGAGTAGCGGTGCACCAGCGGTGACTGTTTTTGCGCATACGCATAACTTCGAAACCGTCAGCATCATTTCCGAACATTTTCGTTAAGGATCGTACACTGGTCATCCTGGGTTATACCCAGATGACATCGATCGAGAGCATGGCTAGCACCCTATGTTATGCCTATCTGATATGTGTATTGTAAACACTGAATAGGAATATGTGAACATCATATATTAAACACTGCAAACCTCTACTGAGCTGCTCAATATACTTTTACAGCAGTAACCCAGGGTGCCAATTTACATTAACTGAATATGATAATAATCAAATTACCATTAGAGCGCTTTTCAATTGAGTGTCGTAAAACCAAAACCAAAGCAATTACTCCAGCCAATCACAACAGAAGTAAGCAATGTAATGAGCCAATCAGAATACGAAGCAACTACATGTATCCGGCGTAAAGCGCAGGAAAAAAGGCGCGTGCAAATCACAATTGGTTTTGGTTTTGCTTCTCATTGGTTGAGAAAGTGGCGCGAGTTTTCCCTGCCATTGAAATTAGAGCGCTTTTCAACTGAGTGTTGTAAAACCAAAACCAAAGCAATGACTTTGACCAATCACAACCGAAGTAAGCAGTGCAATGAGCCAACCAGAATACCAAGTAATTACTTGTAGCCGGCGCAAAGCGCGGGAAAATACGCGCGTGTAAGTCACGATTGGTTTTGCTTCTCATTAGTTGAGAAAGAGGCGCGAGTTTTCCTGGCCAATCTCATAGCGAAGCAATGCAAAACCAAAGCAAAACGAGAATTACTTTCGACACTCAATTGAAAACCGATCTATGACTAAAAGCAATAACAATAACCATCAATATCATCGTTGTCATCTTCATCGTCATCACCATGATTACAATCAACTTTGTTAGTATCATTATTACTATCATCATCATCATCATCATCATTATCGTCATCATCATTATCATCATTATCATCATCATCTCGAGAAGAAAAGGTTTTCTTTCCGCGGTGCACGTTGAGTTAAACTATGTTTCTGTTGATATAGCTTGATTCCAGCCTTTGATCTTCTCTATATGATCATGAGGTTTTGAGTGTTTAAAGTGATCCTTATTACCTTCCGTACAGCTCTTGCTTAGCACTTGCTTCACGGCCTAACGCCGAATTTTCCGCGCAAAACTTTACGCGCGCGATTTTACGCCAGTTCCTCAAAAACCTTAGTGATTAATTAGGTCTGGCTTTTCACTCTTTTTTTTATTCTGAAGTAATTATTCTTTTAATTGTCGGTAAATGCCTACCATATTTCAGTGTTTTGTTTGTCATAAAACGAAACAGAAGTTTGATATAGTTTACTACCCCATTTCTTATCGAATCCTTCAAGGATTCGATAAGCAATGGATTGTTTGCCAAGAAGGGCATTTTCTGTTGAAATAATTAGCCTGGTACTTTCACTAAAATCAAATTTGGTGCAGAAATTTCGTATACAGCGATTCAGTTGCAATATTTTCGCAACAACAACTAAGAAAATCATATTTAACTGGCGAAGGCCAATTTTAAGGTTTTCAATTTCGCGCATTAAATTTCAGCGAAAATTCGCAAACAATTTTCGAACGTCCTGAAATTAGTGAATGATTCAAAGTGCGAATTACATATTTGCAAAATGACCAAATACAACCTTGTTAAGCATGGCCGGCTTACGCTTGGCACAAGTTTATAAGAAAAATCGAACTGAGAAATGCGATAACTTTGCGGTATACGTTGTTGGGGTTAACGGTTTTGGCAGTGTCTTAAAATTACGTTTCCGAAGCGCTAAGCAGTTTGTAGGCCAAAGTCTAGCGAATTTAGAGAAAGGTAGATTTTAAGGTGAAATCGTCACTTACGCCATCTTTGCACTACGCCCTTCAATTATGACGGAGGCCTCTGGAATGTTAAAGGGACACTGTCGCATGAAAACGAAAAACGTTTTGCAGTTTTTTTAATGGAGTACTTAATACGTGCCTTGACACTTTTTGCACTTCTCAATGGCCATGGATGACGGGGAAGAAATGGATTACAACTACGTCTTCAAGTTTTGTCATTGTGACTTGTAAAAATCGCCATAAAATTGTCTAGTTTCTTTTCCTTCGGAGAAATAATTTGGAATATACTTCCTGGTGGAACACAGGCCAGTCGTGTAATAGGAAACGCACAGAATTCCCGCAGCATTGGCTCTTTAAGGGTCAACTGTAGGGGCTCATTACTTATAAAGAGTGGTAGTTTTAACTTTGAGCACGTCTTACACCATGCTTTAAAGTCCGTGCGAGCGTTGCCAAATTGTCTATGCACCCTGGTTTAGCCAATTTAACTAGTTGTTTCGTAAAACACTTCAACATCAGTGGGAATAAAGTTTAGGCCTCCAGCGTGAAATGGGCAGGAAGAGTAGTCTTCTGGGAGTGGATAGGAGTTGCCACATCTAGTGTGTGACCCACTGTAGCTTCTAGCGTTGTCTCTTATGTAGATGTCGTGTCCGCGGCCAAACGTTGGCCCGTAAGAAGAACATCTGTAAATAGCGTATTGATCATCTTGTTTAACATTCAGCTTCACAGGATTATTACCACGAATATTATACAGTGAATAGAGGAAGGCTTTATTGTCGCCGGACCAGCCGCAAGTACCTGGGATGAGAAGCAAATACAATTTACATAAGTAAATACCGTGAAAGCTCTATTACACCCCCACCCTCCTCCCTCAGGGGGACTTATTTAAGTTCAGGCCTCATAAACGGGGGGCTTATCTGAGAGGGGGGCTTAATGGAGAGGGGGGCTTATTTAAGACGGGAGCTTAATGAAGAGGGGGGCTTATTTCAAATCTTAAACATGCCGTTTACGTCTTAAAATAGTTTTTGTACAGAACTCAATCAACTGCAGCGAAACTTTAGTATTTAATACAGAGCAGCAAACAATTATGTGTTTGAGTGTATATTTTTTAAAAACAAGAAACCAAATGAAATGGGTTTCGTAAGAGGGAATAGGAGGAACTAATTACAAAATCTCATGTCCCAAAAGAGGGGGGCGGGAGCTTATTATAAAAACTGACTTCAAAACGGGGGGCTTATTAGAGGGGGGGCTTATTAGAGGGGGGGCTTATCAGAGGGGGGGCTTATCAGAGGGGGGGCTTATCAGAGGGGGGGCTTATTAGAGGGGGGGCTTATTAGAGGGGGGCTTATTAGAAGGGGTGGGGGGTAATAGAGACGGGGGGCTTAAAAGAGCTTTTACGGTAATTATGTGAGATTACAACAGATGTTTATGAGAGAGAAATTCCTCTTGCATTCTTCTGTATTCGTCCATGCGACTGCCAAAAGTTCCTGTCAAATGCAATGTTTAACGGGCTGAGAGGTTATGTTGGATGGTCAAAGCAATGATACGGGTATGTGAGTGATCATCGCAATTATGAACACTACTTAAGCAATGACGAAAATAAAGCCTTCACAGTCATTTAATGACTAATGTGTTGGGTATGCTGTGATGGGATAGAAACAAACATTGGGAAGTGGTAATACTCCTATTCAGATCATGCTGGGCATTCTGTGATGGAGTAACATAGGTAGTGATGCTCCTATGATAACATAGCATCCCATCCTGAGGAGACGGGAGGACGTTAATAATGCTCTTCCTACTTATTTCATTCTGGGTACCCTGTGATACTTACTTTGTGCCAGGAAAGGTTGTGTATCCCCCAAACAAGTAAACACCGACTTTGATGATGGTAACAGTACTCAGTCGGGGGAGCAGGGTTGGCGTAGTGGTGAGAGCGCTCGCCTTCCACCAATGTGTCCCGGGTTCGATTCCCGAACTCGGTGTCATAAGTGGGCTGAGTTTGTTGGTTCTCTACTCTGCTCCGAGAGGTTTTTCTCCGGGTACTCCGGTTTTCCCCTCTCCCCAAAAACAAACTTTTGATTTGATTTCAGTTCAGTTGATTTAATTTGACTTTATTTGTTTCTGTATTTGCTCGGCCCCACTAGCCTTTGTGCTAAAAATACTACCGAGGGTAAATAAAGATTATTATTACTATTATTATTATTATTATTATTATTATTATTATTAGTCCCTTCCCATCACACCTGCTGTGGAATGTAGAGGCAGCCCAACCATCTGAAGCAGCGCGCCAACACCTCACAAACCTACTTCGAGCTAAGTCCCGCAGAACTGGTTCTAAAAAAGAAGCCAAGTGGTACAGATTCATACTTGAGTTGTCAGAGCCGTGAAGAATGCTGGATGTAAGGAGACCACCTATACGAAAAGAACAAAAATGCAAAATTCAAGTCACAAATAAAGTATCAAGCTTGTTTCAGATAAAATTGAGTGACAGCAGAAGACATAAATGTTGACCTTTCTTTATTAACAATCTCTTTAGAAGGACAGTAAGGCTGCATGCACCTCTTTAAAACCTCTAATTTTATTGGATCTTTATAGGCTGCACTTCTATTGTTTTTATTATCTGTTTATTGTTTTATGAACCAATCGTTCTGACGGCATCAAAAATTGTTCTCCCCTTTACAAACGCGTTTTGATTAAAATGTATTACTTCAGGAAGCACCTTTTCCAAACGCTTTGCCAAAGTTTTAGACGCCAATTTAGTATCAACATTTACAAGAGATATTGGACGCCAATTCTTCACCAACCTTTTGTCTTTTCCTTTCTTTTCAATTAAGGTGATAACGGCTTGTTTCTGTGAGTTCGATAGTTCACCGTATTCGAAAGCATAGTTCAAACTATCAACTACCAACTTTCCAAGCAAGGGCCAAAAGGCTAAGTAAAACTTGGCTGTTAAACCATCGTTCCCTGGCGACTTATTCTTTTGGAAGGTCTGTAATACATTATAGCATTCATCATATCTAAGGATGCCCTCGCAAACGTCCCTCTTCTCCTCGGCTAAAAATGGAACATCGGTGAGATCATTTATAAACGAAGAAATAGTCTGCGTGTCTGCGGCATTTCTACCATCATAGAGATTAGAGTAATATAATTGCAATTCATTCATAATCTTTTTTGGGTCGCTAGTTAATGCTCCATCAGTTGTTAAGATTTTACGGACACTACTTTTAGTTTTGTTTGAATTTTCTAAATTCAAAAAATATTTGTTGTTTTTTTCAACCATTTCATACCAAGTTGCCCAAGAGCGAATGATTGCCCCTTGTGTAATGTAATCGTACAATTGATCATATTCTGTTTGAAGGCACTCCAGTTCCTCGAGATTTCCACTATTTGGATCAATATCACATTTTTCTGTACATTCCTTCAGCTTATCCTCCACCTTTTGTAGTTTTGCTCTTCTTTCACGGGCTTTACCTTTACTGTATGTAATTGTTCGCTGTCTTATTTTGTATTTAATTAAATCCCATAAAACACGCTTATCCTGAACCTCTTTAAATTCCTCTAACCAATTCACATATTCAGTGGTTAAAAGTTCACAGTAGTCCGAGTCATTTACTAAGTTCGAATTGAATTTCCAGAAATTCGGTCCTCTCTCAGTTTCATCTAAGCCGCAAATTGAAAGGGTTATTGCCGAATGGTCAGTTTTTATTGATGTTTTAATCTCCGCTGAAATTATCTCATCTTGCAAACTGTCGCTTATAAGCCAAAAATCTAAACGCCTCTGAACAACCGGAGTTTTTTGGCGCCAAGTAAATCGTGATGTAGTGGGGTTCCTAATACGCCAGATATCAACCAGATCGAAATCGAGGTGCATATCACCGCTTCAACTAATATTGCGGAGTCTTTCTTTCTGTTGTTTCCGCCCCGTCCATCTAAGTCAGGGTCAAGTATAACGTTAAAATCGCCTCCGACGATAATTGGGTAATCCTGTTCTGTTCTAGCAGCTTTCAAAATTTCTGATATTTCTTTTAAAAAGGTACATTGTTCACTACATTTGTTTGGAGCGTAAATATTTAAAACAAAGTATGGTGAATCCTGAATGGAAACCTCTAGGAAAACATAGCGACCATGAGAACCAACCTTGATAGATCGTAGTTGAAAGTCTCAGTTATCCCTTACCAGTACAAGTACACCTCGACTATGGCTACTACCGTGCGAAAAGAACATGTTTCCTTTCCACTGTTTTCTCCAGATATTTTCAACTTCTTGAGTACTGTAGGTTTCTTGCAGAAAACAAATATTGGCTCCAGAATTTAAAAGCCAGCTAAAAATTGCTTTCCGCTTTTCAAAAGTACGAATCCCTCGAGCATTTAGTGACAAAAGGCTAAAATCAACGTTACTACGCCCTACTTCACCAAAGGGAAAAACAACTTCATTAGGTGGGAAAAGTTAAGCGTCAGTTTGGCACCTTCAAACTTTAAAGAATATATCCTCATTAACGCACCAGAATAGCTTTGTAAAACATAGTAAAAGCAAAGCAAAACATCTACAAAAGCAAAAACGAAAAAATTACATTTCAACGAAATACTGGAAAACACAAAACTTGTAGCAGCAAGATAAATATCCTTAACGCTGCCCTTGAGGAGGGAACTAATTAAATAATTCGACATCTCTCCTAGAGAGCTTTTACTGCATGGTTATAATATACAATAACCAAACGATAACACCTTACAGCCTTGCTATAACAAATAAAGGTCACAGATAATATAACCCTTACGCAGAAATGAACTTGCCATCAATAAAGAGTTTATCCAGTTCCGATTTACTAAAGGATACTTTTTGGCCCCTTTTTTTAGCTTCCTTTAATTTGGACATTTGCTTGCGCCTTCTCTCTATGATTTCCTGAGGGAAGTCTTGCAAAATCATATACTCAGTGTCTATCAATTCAAACCCAGCACGAAGCACTGTCTCGCGATCTTGATAGCGTAAAAAACGGGCTAATATCGGCCTGGGCTTTCCACGTACGGATTTACCGATCCGATGCACTCGCTGAAACTCCATATTTCTCTTTGGATCCCCAAAGCCAAGGACATCATGAAGAAACTCACACAAAACATCAATTGTGCCAACCGCATCTTTCCCCTCCGAAGCGCTGGCTTCGTTTTCCGGTATGCCAAAAAATTTCAGATTTTCTCTCCTTCTGTACGATTCGAGATAAAGGTGTTGCGTGTGCAAATATTCTATTTGCTTATCCTTGTCTTCTACCGTTCCACGAAGCTCTTCAACTTCTTTGTTGAGATATGTAAGACTCTTATCCATACCTTTGATCGAACTTTCCACAGCACGTGCGTCTTCTTTCATCTTGTCGATAGTTGATTCGACGTTCCCCCATCTGCTTGTTAAATCCTTCAACGTTGCCTCAATTGCATCGAGTTTCTCAAGTTTCTTAAGTTCCCCAAGAATTTTATCGAGTTTTTCGCTAACGTTACCGGCCATGTTTAAGGCTTGGAGAACCTCGTCTTCCTCAGCTAAACTCTTTGAACGCTTTTCCTGCGGAGAACTTGACCCAGACGAATCTGAATTGCTTCTCTCTGATATTGTACGTTTCAAAGAAGAAGGATGGTTTCCATATACAAGAAATGCAGGCTGCAGAAAAATAACTCAATAACCAGAGCGGAGCTCTCGAAAACACGTCTACTCGCTATGCATGCCAGCCCCAGTCAGTCAGTACTTTCCTGTGGTGCTGTTTGCGTTTATTATACTGTAAAAGCTGGTTCTAACCAGTCCAAAAAGGGATATTACATGCTATGCTAAGAGAACGTGGCGTCATATTATGCTGTAGAAACTAAAATGGCTCATGAATCAGTGACATAAGCCTTGTGCATAATGAAAAGGTCGAGTGTAATCGCGGATGAATAAAACACCTTCGCGCATTCTGATTGGCTGTTTTCTGTATGACATGGTTTAAATAATGATATCTGTGACTTATACCTCTACGAACGTCCAGTTTAACATAGTACCGGCCTGGGTCGTCAAAAAAATTCTCGGGGCTTGCTTCCTTTGTGCGGTTGTTGAACTCACACACACTCGTTGACATTACGAAGTTGAAACTTTGGCAGACGTTTTCTAATCTGCATGTAAACAAACATTCTGCGTGACCGGAGCGAGTAATTCGCCTATCATAAGTGTGTCCACGTAACATCTTGTCGTATATAGAGGCCTGGCGAGGTCCATTGCATTGCTCAGCAGCAAATGCGGCGTTGTAAACCATGTCTGAGAGTAAGATCGCAATCATTATCTGTGTAGACCCCACCATTTTATACTTCTCGAACACCGCCATTTTATACTTCTCGTCAGCAAAGGAGGACCTGCAGGCATTTTCGAAAAATAATTGTATTGGACTTAGGGCCTGTTCACATGGAGGTGGGGGACCCCAGGAAGGTGAGGGCCCCCACCTAGGTGGGGTTACCAATCTCTCAATACAATCTCCCTTTATTTCTCGATCGCGTTCACACGTGAGGTGGGGTACCTCACCGAGGCGGGTTACCCGGTCAGTCAGGGCGGGTAACCCGCTTAGCTGGGGTGAGTTTTCTCCATGTGAATGCTGGAGGTGGGGTGGGGTGATGTTCATCCGGGCAATTGTCTCTGAATTCTTTTCTTAATATACGTTCTTAGCGACCACGCGATAGCATTTTAAACCTCACCCCAGCGCCCCGGGGTTGCATGTGAAGGCTAGCTTTTTTGGACCACGGGTAGGTGGGGGACCTTACCTTCCTGGGGTCCCCCACCCCCTTGTGAACAGGCCCTTAATATTATTACTAGCACAGTGTTTTTCAATTGATTATCCCAAGTAATTCGCATTTGTTTGGTTTTGCCTTACTTCGCTTTGTGATTGGTTGGTAGAACTCGCGCTACTTTCTCAACCAATGAGAAGCAAAACCAACACCAATCATGGTTTGCATGTGCGCATTTTCCCGCGCTCGGGATCGGCTGCATGCAACTACTTTCATCCTGGTTGGCTCATTGACTTGGTTGCGTTTTAATGCGGTTTGGTCAAAGCAATAACTTTGGATTTCGTTTTAGGGCACCAAACTAAAAACCACTCTATTGATGTTTCGTCATTGTTTTCGATCAAACCTGTGTTTTCCGGCCAAATTTTCGGTTTTGGATCACGTATCTGAAAACTATTCACTTTCGGAGTTTTTTCGTTAATTTACCTGTGGAGAAAAGGCGCAACCTGATGAATACAATCTACCTTTTCAAATAAATAATCTCGAAAACAAAGGATAAAATATTAAAATACATGGGTATGAAACTCAACCAAGTTCGCCTGTTGCTTCAGGTGGCGGGAAATTTTGCGCAATCTTACACTGTGTATGTCTTACGGACACCACGTCCTTGCCTTGGAGTCCATCAAAGCTATCAGTAAAACTTCCGAAATTCGCAGGTGTGATTTGTTTTTCATGTTTTAAATGTTATAAAATGTTCTTGCGTGTTGAAATTTAGGCTCCTTTTATTTCGCTCCTTCTTCCTTTCGTTAATCTCGCATGGCTGCCTTATCACTTCCCACTGACGACATTAATTATTCAAGAAAAAGCTAGACCATCCTACCAAACTTTCGCAGCACGTTAAAAACATTTTGAAAACATTTGTAAAACATGTTTCAACTGTCATGACATTCTACAGTTTACATTTCGCTGGTATTGTGATTTCATCTGAACCGACAAGCATTGGTTTAGCATCCCACAGTAAAACTATTTGTTATTAGTATATACCACACAAGTGAATAGTACTTTTCGCGCGCTCTGATTGGTTAACTGATTTGTCTTAACTCGGAGGTGATTAGCAAGTACTATTCACCTCCGAGCAGCCGGCGCGCGAGATTTTACAATTTCCGACCAATATAGGTCAGTATTGTCACACATAAAGTTAAGGCCCGGCCAAACGAGTGCAACATCATTCAACATTGTTGAATCCAACATTGTTGGACGATGTTGTACAGAGTTGAACGAGGTGGCCACACCAATGCAACATGTTGGATTCAACACTTGGTCTCAAGGGTTTGGGACCAAAATTTATCAAGGCTCCTTAGAAAACAAACCCGTGCCATTTGGTCTTTGTTAGCCCATAAAAATGCTGCGAGACCGATAACTGTACATAAAGCCTGGTTTTCACCAGCGACTCAAGCATAAGAGCGCTTATTTCACTGTGAAAACGGGCTTAACGCAAGTATAAACATAAGCGCAAGCGCAAGGATCAAATGTTTTCCTTTTCCTAGTGCTTGCGCTTATGCTTGCGTTCGCTTGCGTAGTGTTCGTTTTCACTTAGCATAAGCTACTTATGCTTGCACTTGTGCTTGCGTCGCTAGTGAAAATCAGGCTTAAGTCTTTCGACCTCCTTGTAAAACAATCTTCTCGCTTTCGCTGGTCTACAGTTTCAGCTACTCTTTTACCCTTTCGCTTTTCTTTTGAAGAGAGATCGCTTGTGTTAGAGCTCTCTTCGTCGAGAAATCGAAAACTTAGCTCGTTCGTGATACTGTATCTTGAACACTCAGGCGGCAACGCGCGAAGCGAGTTGAAACAATGAATACAGATATACCGCAAGGTCAGATTAGTGGGCATGCGCGCGTTCAACATTGTTGAAAACAATGGCCAAACGAATGCAACATTGTTGTTCACACCTGAGAACAATAGAAATGTTGGATGATATTGAAGACGATGTTTGATGGATATCACACTTCATCCAACATCATGCAACATCGTGCAACATGGTGGCCAAACGAGTGCAATATGTTGGATTCAACAATGTTGTACGATGTTGCATCAACATGTTGGATCCGTTTGGCCGGGCCTTAATGTTTTGGTCCGCTAATTATTCAGCTTGTGTGGTATATACTAAAACAAATATTCACCTCAGTGTCGGTGAAAGTGGTGGATATTTACCTCCACTTCGGTGAATAATTGTTAATTATTATTATTATGCTATCTCCTTTAACTTTATGCCATATTACAACACAATAGCCGAGCCCATTCCTACGGCCTAGGGCTAAAATATGAGGTAGAAGTCTATTTGATGGAGAGTGTCTTTCTTAGTTAGGATGTGAGATGTTCCTAGTAGTGTTATCTTCTGTAGTTCAGTAATTTAATGTTACCCGGGATTTGTTTGATGTATTTCTCCAAGCCCTTTTTTTATTAGTCTCAGTGCTCCAATCACCACTGGAATCGTTGTGGCCTTCATCCCCCCACTCCCCCCCCCCCCCCCACCCCACATTTTCATTGTTTGTATTTTGACTCGCTCTATGGGTACGGGACCGTCAAAATACAGCACGACTCGTTAAAATACTGCGCCATACTACATGCCAAAACATCTAGATATATGTCTTTGGCCAAAGGGAACAATGTAATCGTGTAAAAATTGAGTAAGAAATACTACCCGGTTTTAAAAGTCTTTTTGGACATTATTCAAGTTTCGATGCCGACCGGTAATTAAAATTTGTCCAACATTTGTCAAACTGTCCGATTTTTTCGATCGTTTTGAACTCTATTCAAGACAAGATCTAGAGTTTGAATGCCCTCCTCTAATTAAACGGCATTAGTCAAACATTTTGTTTTTATTTTAACTGTCCTACAAGTTTTAATTATTTAAGAAAAGCTGCGGCTTTTAAAATTATTTAACTATAAATTTTTTTTAACTATATATGTTTTTTGAAATAGAAATAAGTGACTTTTATCCCATGATTGCAAAACATGTTTCAAACTTCCATCACATTCTACAGTTCACAGCTGATCACATTTTGGAAGAAGAAATTCGTACCCAGTAGCTTGTATTTTAATGTCAACTCATCTATAGTAAACAAGTAGTAGTTTAGGAAAGAAAATAAAGAAAAAGCGTGTGAGAATTGACTGAAAAAACTGTTCGGTTTTTAAAACTCTTTTTGGGCATTCCAGTTTGACTATGACGGTCAGTAATTAAAATTTGTCAAACATTTGTCAAACTATCCGGTTTATTCGATCGGTTTGGACTTTATTCAAGTATGAATACCGAACAGTAATTAAAATTTGTCAATTATTTTAGTTTTAGCTCAGTAAACTATCCTACATGTTTTAATAATCGAAGAAAAGCTGCGGCTTTTAAAATTATTTAACTATATATTTTTTTGAAATAGAAATAAGTGACTTTTATGAAAAACATTTTCTTGGATTGAGTCCAGTTTCGAGTGCATTCGGGAACTATGGTAAATAAGAATTAGGCCCCTTGTCTGCTGTACCAAATTCTTTATAAAACAATTTTTGCTCTAAATTGTCCAGCATGTGTGAGACAGTTTAAAAGTTTCCTGCGTTAATTTAGCTAAGAACGTCAGTCATAAATTTTAATTTTTATTTGTCGTTTTCTCCATTAGCGGACTTCTGTAAGTCAAACGCAAAGCAAACATCACGTAAAGGAATTGAAAGCGTTTTTGGTGAACATAGTCCTTCTTCCATTTTCTTTTCAAGGTGTTTTTAGTGCGACATTAGAGGAATTGAATAGAAAAATTCTTCTGTAACAGCGTTTCAGGGCAAGTCCGTACAAGCCAGTATGAGGCGAAGCGAGGCACTTGCCACAGTAAACATTTTGAATTTATTTTGTTTGTATGTATGTTTCAAAAAAAATTATCTGGGCTCAAATCATTGAATTAAGGCGCGCCCAAAAAACATGCAGCGTCTTCCATGATAAAGGAACCTCGAATAGTTTCGCGCTTACCTACGTGCGCAACGATGTTGACCAAGAACACGTTCAGATATTACTGCGGTGGGATGCAAAGGGCCAGAGATGGATCGCCCTGGCATTTACTAGTTAATTCCATTCGACAATTGTTTGTGTTTTTGGTGAACATACTACTTCTCCCATTTGCTTTTCAAGGTATTTTCTAGTACAACACTAGAGGAAAATAGAAAATGTCTACTGTAACAGTCTTTCACGGGATAGCTAAAAGCGCGCTATAGTATAATTACTTTGAATGATATATGAATTGAATCATATATGAACTGCGGAAATGAAATCAAATGAAGAATGATCCTCGCAGTTGTGAACGCAATTTATGCAATTGCGAAAAGAAGCCTGAAAAAAATTCAGGACTCCAACGGGGTTCGAACCCGTGACCTCGCGATTACCGGTGCGATGCTCTAGAAATATATATATATATATTTTTTCAGGCTTCTTTTCGCAATTGCATAAATTGCGTTCACAACTGCGAGGATCATTCTTCATTTGATTTCATTTCCGCAGTTCATATATGATTCAATAGGCTAGTTTCGAATTGTGGGAGAACAAAAGAACAGAGTCGAGGTTGAGGGGAATAATTTGCATTTTCCTTTGTTTTTGACAAAAGAAAATGCAAATTATTCCCCTCAACCTCGACTCTGTTCTTTTGTTCTCCCACAATTCGAAACTAGCCTATTCATATATCATTCACACTCATTTCTTTCACGGGAACATAAGAACCCACAATTGACCTGCTCCCAACATCAGTGGCTTCATAGCTCAGTTGGTTAGAGCATCGCACCGGTAATCGCGCGGTCACGGGTTCGAACCCCGTTGGAGTCCTGAATTTTTTTCAGGCTTCTTTTCGCAATTGCATAAATTGCGTTCACAACTGCGAGGATCATTCTTCATTTGATTTCATTTCCGCAGTTCATATATGATTCAATTCATATATCATTCACACTCATTTCTTTCACGGGAACATAAGAACCCACAATTGACCTGCTCCCAACATCAGTGGCTTCATAGCTCAGTTGGTTAGAGCATCGCACCGGTAATGGTTAGAGCATCGCACCGGTAATCGCGATGTCACGGGTTCGAACCCCGTTGGAGTCCTGAATTTTTTTTCAGGCTTCTTTTCGCAATTGCATAAATTGCGTTCACAACTGCGAGGATCATTCTTCATTTGATTTCATTTCCGCAGTTCATATATGATTCAATTCATATATCATTCACACTCATTTCTTTCACGGGAACATAAGAACCCACAATTGACCTGCTCCCAACATCAGTGGCTTCATAGCTCAGTTGGTTAGAGCATCGCACCGGTAATCGCGAGGTCACGGGTTCGAACCCCGTTGGAGTCCTGAATTTTTTTCAGGCTTCTTTTCGCAATTGCATAAATTGCGTTCACGACTGCGAGGATCATTCTTCATTTGAGTATAATTACTGTTGATGCGAAAAAATAAGCTTTTACGAGCGGTCTTATTTTCATTGTTAGGTTTAACGACTGGCCGTTTAAATTCTCTGTTTTAATGAAAATTTTGTCTAATTTCTTTATTTAACCTAAAACTGTTTGTTGGTACTGTTGTTCAAACAACCTCCTCCTTCTTGGAAAAAGTTCGCTTTTCAGTCTGGCACACGATATATATGACGGCCATACAAATTGTCTGCCTCGAATGAACAAGTTGTGTTTTAACACTGCAGTGCACATGCGAAGTTGCGGTTGTCTTTATTTCTGGTGAAGACGTGCCCCAAAGGTGCAAACTTTCGGACTTCATTGAATTTAACACGGAATTCCTTCACTGTGCATGTGCAAAGAATAAATTTTTTTTCAAATCCGGATTCTTTTTATCGGCTAAGAGTTTCTTTTCCTGGGAATTGCCCAGTAAATTAGATTCAATAAATTGACTCTGTTTCTAGGAATGACATGCAACTTAAAACAGATTTCTCTGTACTTTCTTGGTAAGCTATCTTCATAGCGTACAAGGATTCCACGTCTCTAACTTAATGCCAGGCGAAAATGAGAGGTGAAACGTATAGAACTTAGTGATCATACTCTCTCTAGTGTCGGGAAAACATACAAAAGGCTAAGAGTGGTCCCCTTTTAATACTGTCGCAATTTTTTCTCTCACTTGTTCTTTGTAGGTTGATTTTCTCGTCGCTTCTTGCAGTCTACGAAACATTTTTCCGTCGTAGAATCTGTGTGATTCGTTCTGGTTACCCAAGTTTAATAACTGTAACTGGACCTTCGTTTTACTGGAACTGCCTTCCTGAGGAAATAGTAACCTCTTTTTCTTTAGATTATTTTAAATTCAATCTGTCGATATTTTATAAAAAAATTCTTTTTAGTGATTTAGTTTGGTCTATTTAACTTGTGCAGCTGTAGATATATGAAAATCGCTTACTTTTTACTGGACGATTGAAAAATATAAAGCGTTTGTAGTTTACCTTTCACTGAGTGAAGTTGTGACCGAGCCGCTATCTCATCTAAAGACAGACTGCTTTGTTAACTAACACAGAACACTTTTTAATAAGTCTGCGGGTTGTTGAAATTGATATGAGCCTGTTATTTAGTCGAAGCAGGTGAAAACAATGTTTGCAATAACAGGATGTAAATGGGATATCGCCCTGCCCACGCTGCATGCCTACGTTTGGTATTCAGAAGTCATAAAGGGAGCTTAGTTTAGAACTACTCTGGATATATTACTGCGGTTTAGGAAGAAGATTACACGGAATGAGGTTTCGCTAGTGCCCTTTCTTTTGGGAATAACACGGCGGAGGAGGAATGTTCGGAATATTCGGAGCAGACGGTATTCGTATTTTTTGTTTGTTTGAACAACGCCATTTTCCGAATTCATGAACGGAATATCATTCTGAAAATGGACAGAATGCAGTTTGCTCGAAATAAGAAACAGATGTTTTTTTGTACAGTTTTGGCGGGAAAATCCTGTGTGGCCCGCAAAGCACGTGACGTGCCACACCTGGGGTTAATTGCTGAGTCAGAGTGTCATTGCCTCCTGTTTGAGTACGTAACTTCCTCAAGATTTGAGAAAAAACAATTCACCTAATGGCTGCTAAAACTCCTCTTTATCTCGTGGACTGACGACTTAGTAAACAGGAGAACCTTATTTCAGGTATTCTGTTATTCCTAACTGAGCTGGAACACCAATAACCATAATACACCATTTTGCTAATGATCAATTCCTGGTGAATTTTGGGTAGATCCAGTCCTTTGTGGGGGCAAACGGTCAAAATTACAAATTTAAATTACGTCCCAAAATGGCCGTTTGCCCCCCCGAAAAGGTCTGGATCTACCCACAATTCACCAGGAACTGATCATTAGCAATATGGTGTATTGTTCACTTTGGAAAAGACTGGGAACGAGAGTGTCGCGTGAGGAATTGTGGGATTGTTTTGGGGGACGCGATTGTTTCTTCGTAACACGAAGATTTGGTTTATCAGCGGAGTTGATAATGTAAATTGACCATCGTACAGGGATTCAAAAAGCTGACGTTTTGAGCATTAGCCCTTCTCAAAGATGACAAAGATGCATCCAAACCAGTCGCCCGGCATTTTAATCTCCCTAGCCATTCCGAACAACACGTGTCAATCTCCGGCATTTCCCTACATCAAGGTAACACGGAAAGCCGTAGAAATCTCGAGCAAAACATTGTCTTTCAAATCGGCACTCTTAATCCCCACGGTATCAACGAGCGCTTTTCATTCAATTAATTTATTCCTGTTTTTTATGTTACCATGTTACCACCAATAGGGTAGCCTCATATTCTACCTTTTATTTCGTTTTAAGGTTGATTAAATAATTGCAAGAGGCATAATGATAATTGACAACAAAGCAAAAAAAGTGTAAATGATGCATAAATAATGTGCCTTACTGGTTACTGATCACTTTACAGGTTTCTTGATCTCAAATGTACAAGTTGTAACAATCATGGTTATGCTTATGACATTGCATTTATATTGTAAGGGGAAGTTACATGATGATTACTACTAAGAACATCTTTGGGCAAGTATTACTAAACAATATCCACAGATTGATAATTTTCTTTATTCCCATCACCTGTATAACAATGTATTTACATTTTAAGGAAAAGTTACATGTTGATCACTCCTGAGAGTAAAAGATACAGTGTATAGCCCAAGGTGGAATCAATATCGGTTACACCGAAGATCTTTTAATTCCACTTCATATTTCCGCTGCACATTTAGCCTCTTATTTAACACAAGTGGGTAGAGTCTCGAGTGCTTTAGTGAGGCAATCAATAAAAATAAAAAAGTAAATGAATGAACCAATTTGAAAGGTGCGAACGCTCCACTTGGCATCGTGTTCGGTTCGATTTCTTTCAAAAGATAAACAACCCGCGAAAAGCTCGTGAGCGGTGATGCACAGAAAAGTACGAAGAGGGGTTATCCACTTTGAAGCTGCGGATGAGATTGATCGATGATTTAAAATTGACAGAAGCATAGCGTTTCCCTGGTGTGGCGTGCATCAGTGACCTTTTGGCGCACGAAATCATTAGCCATTAGTATCTTTTTCGAACATCTTCGTTTTGGATCGTACACTGATTCCACCATGGGTTATACTCAAACGACATCGAGAGGATGGTTGGCGGCCCATGGTATTCCTATCTGATATGTGTATGAACACTGCAAACTTACTGAACTATACAATATTCTTTTAGGGCAGCAACCCAGGATACCAACTTACATTAACTGAATGTGATATTAATCAAATTACAAATGATAAAATGTGCTATTTACAAGAATAAGTTCACTTACGTTAAAAATCTAAGACTTAGAAACTTTCACTTTCAGAAGATCTAAACTTTCCCAAAAATCTGAAAATGATCCTGTATTTCTATTTGCAAAATTCTGAAAACCACACTGCTCCATATGAAAGTGCTGCCTCAAGCAGTTTAAGGCCTGGGTCAGGGGCGTTTATTAGAGAAAACGTTTTTTTTGTGATCAAACAGCCCAGGGGAATGACACTGAAATGAAATTCGGCACATGGGTAGTTCTCATCATCCTTAACATTTTCACGTGAAATAAACGTTATCATAGATCACGTGACGTGTCATGTGACCATTTCTTTGAAATCATCACTTAATTGAAGAGTAGGTGACTTTTGTAGGATATAATATCGAATAAAAACGCTTTTCTTATGCGTATTAATTATTTCCAGCGTCTCACGTTTGGAGTGACCGTCCATCATTCTCAACAAAAAAGTTGTGAGGGCAAAGGTTATTTTTCGTCCCAGAATTCAACCTTTAGCTGTTGATAATTTAAAAACTAAAACTCGTGAACAATCACTCCAAGCGTAGAAAGTTAGATATGTTGGATTTATATTAAAAACGCTGATTTATTTATCTGTTAACTTAAAATCCGCCACCGCATCGCCGATTTAAGAATTTTTTAAATTTTGATCACGTGACTGATCACGTGATCAAATTTATACGTTAAGGCAAACAAGGACAACAAGATTTATCTTTAGGGAAAGTTTCATCCGGTTCTAGGCAATCTGAAAGAAGATATTGGCGATCAACCATATTTATGGACATATTTCTAAACCCAGGCCTTAAACTGCTTGAGGCTAAAACATTTGAATGATCACAGTCTAGGAGTTTTTTGTACAGCATGAGAAACAGCACCACACTGAGGAAGTTCTGCTCAGTAGCTTTCATTACTAGTACTATCACTATCACTGTCACTACTATTACTATTAGTATTGCTATTGCTATTGCTATGACCATCATTATCTCTATTACTATTACTATTACTATTATTATTACTATTACTATTACTATTACTATTACTATCACTATCACTGTCACTATTACTATTACGATTACTATTACTATTGCTATTACTATTACTATTACTATTGCTATTACTATTACTATTACTATTACTATTACTATTGCTATTACTATTACTATTACTATTGCTATTACTATTACTATTACTATTACTATTACTATTGCTATTGCTATGACTATCACTATTACTATTACTATTACTATTACTATTACTATTGCTATTACTATTACTATTACTATTGCTATTACTATTACTATTAGTATTGCTATTGCTATTGCTATGACTATCACTATCACTATTACTATTACTATTACTATTACTATTGCTATTGCTATTACTATTACTATTGCTATTGTTATTATTATTACTATTGCTATTGCTATTGCTATTACTATTGTTATTACTATTACTAATGCTATTGTTATTATTATTACTATTGCTATTGCTATTACTATTGCTATTGCTATTGTTATTACTATTACTAATGCTATTGTTATTATTATTACTATTGCTATTGCTATTACTATTACTATTGCTATTGCTATTACTATTACTATTACTATTACTATTACTATTACTATTACTATTACTATTACTATTACTATTGCTATTACTATTACTATTACTATTACTATTGCTATTGCTATTGCTATTGCTATGACTATCACTATTACTATTACTATTACTATTACTATTACTATTACTATTACTATTGCTATTACTATTACTATTACTATTACTATTGCTATTACTATTACTATTAGTATTGCTATTGCTATTGCTATGACTATCACTATCACTATTACTATTACTATTACTATTACTATTGCTATTGCTATTACTATTACTATTGCTATTGTTATTATTATTACTATTGCTATTGCTATTGCTATTACTATTGTTATTACTATTACTAATGCTATTGTTATTATTATTACTATTGCTATTGCTATTACTATTGCTATTGCTATTGTTATTACTATTACTAATGCTATTGTTATTATTATTACTATTGCTATTGCTATTACTATTACTATTGCTATTACTATTACTATTACTATTACTATCACTATCACATGACCATTACTATTACTATTACTATCATAATCAAAACTATAACAAAATTCTCGAACGTGGTTGGTTATCAGCAGCCCGATTTGAGCACTAATAGGACAGTGCACGCGTCATGCTTATAATTGGACAGTGTAATAGGACAGTTCACGCGTCATGCTTGTGTAATTGGACAGTACGCGTCATTTTACACGCACTGTTGTCGTGCATTTTGTTGAATAAAGTGTTGTTTTACAGAATTCATAACGACATGTAACCGTTTAACGCTCAACCGGCCGATGATAAGTTCGTTTCTCAAATTTTGTCATAGTTTTGATTAATTGGTAACTGGACTTCGTGTCGTCCAATTCTGTCTGCAATCAAAACTATAACAAAATTCTCGAACACGATTGGCTATGAGCAGCCTGATTTGAGCACTAATAGGACAGTGTACGTGTCATGCCTGTAATTCGACAGTGTAATAGGACAGTTTTCGCGTCATGCCTGTGTAATTGGACAGTACGCGTCATTTTGCACGCGCTGTTGTCGTGCATTTTGTTGAGTAAACTATTATGTTTTTTAGACTTCATAACTACGTGTAACCATTTAACGCTCAACCGATGGCTAGTTCGTTTCTCACATTTTGTAATAAATTTGATTAATTGGTAACAGAACTTCGTGTCGTCCAATTCTGTCTGTAATCATACTCGTGATTAACAAATCGGACTCCCGCTCCGCGGTCGTCCGATTTTGTGAATCACTCGTATGATTACAGACTGAATTGGACTCCACTTGGTCTTATTACCATTATCTGTTACTATTTACTATATACTATTACTATTTTCTATTACTACTACTATCACTGTCACAATGACCATTACTATTACTATTACTCTTTACTATTACTATTACTATTACTATTACTATTTACTATTGCTATTGCTATTGCTATTGCTATTGCTATTGCTATTGCTATTGCTATTACTATTACTATTTACTATTGCTATTACTATTACTATTGCTATTGTTATTATTATTACTATTATTATGTTCCCATATTGGTATGGGATCTCTCCCAAACTTAGGTTTGACACGCAAATGAAGTTTTACTAATACTATTACTATGCTGTTCTTGCTAAGCCTTTGGTTCACACCTAACGCCAAATTTCGCGGGCAAAAGTGTTTTTTCGTGAGTGACTAATTGGCTCTGGCTTTCCGCTGGTTTAGTACGGTAGCCTAGTAGCTCAACCTTGGTATAAGAACCTGTGAAACTCACGAAAACACGTAACGTGACACGCAAAACAAAGAAAACAAAACATTCTAAACGATAGCGTACAGCAAAACAACACCGTTTAGTTTCTTCTTCATTGTCGGTAAATGCCTACCATATATTAGTGTTTTTTGTTTGCAATAAAACGAAAAAGAAATCAGTTGAAATGCTTCTGGTTCTGGTACCCACACGTTATCGAATTGTGTGTAGCATATTTGTAGTTTTTGTAGCTAAGAAGGACGTTAGGTGCCAAAAGAATTAGCCTGGTACACACACTGAAATGAAATATGATGCAGAAACGTCGTGAAGAGCGATTTAGTTGCAATATTTTCGCGATAACAACCGAGAAAGTCATATTAACCGGCGAAGGCGTGTGGGGTTTTTTGTGGGCGCTAACGTCCTTAAATTAGTGAATGGAATAACCTGAGATCAGGCGAATTTTTTTTCGCGGCGAGAGGAAAGAAAAAAATAAGCAACTCTCCTGATTGCAGAATAATGAATGGTGCAAAGTGCAAGTTACAGAATTTGCAAAATGACCAAATGCAAGCATGTTAAGGCATGGCTTGAGTCAAATTTAGGAAAATTCGAAGAAACAACTTTGAAGACGTTTGCCAAACAACGCTAAACTTGGCAACTTAACGAACGCTGCTCGTTTTCCGTTTACAAGCTTCAAGTGGAACGTCACCCGATCGCGTCCTTTTATAACTGTTTCTTTACCGCAATAGATAATTGTATGGTTGTCCGTTTCACGAATCTGTCCGGAATAGCTGATGTCACTTTGTCCTGAAATGGAACCAACTGAAGTCATGTGTGAATGATTTTGTATTTGAAACGGCCAAACAAAAGAATTCAACCATGCATCAAACCCTTTTTTCTTTCTGTTCCTTGAGTGTTTGGCAAAAGTCATACAATTATTCACAAAATTACAAAACTAATACGGACCAACAATCATAGCCAAAAGGGACAATATACAATATCAACTCAGTTGATAAAACCAAATCTTCGCGTACCACTTCTCTACCTATCCAGCACCATAGTCTAAAAACTTTTCAAACTAATCCTTTTACATATTTACAGTGTTGATAGCGACTGTAGACATCGCGATAAACCAACATCGCCAGTTGGTGGAAAGGTGAAGGGTGGGGGGGGGGGGGGGGGGGGGGGAATACGGGGTTGTAGTTAACCTTTTGTGCAGTGTCCGAAAATGTCTACCAGGATTCTACCTTTCCCAAGTGATAAGCAGTCTGTAACCAAAAGGAGAGCGAATTTACTGAAAGTTACATTTAATTTTAAGATGAAATCGTCACTTTATGCCCTCTTTGCACCATGGCCTTCATGCCCCTCTGGAATATTAAAGGGACACTGTCACGTGATCTGGATAAACCCAAAGGTGGTATTTCCACCAATGGAACCTTTCAAAAAGCTGTGCAGTTCTTTATGAAGTTCTTAATACGTGCCTTGAAACTTTTTGCACTTCTCTATGGCCATGGGTGTAAGTGGATTGCTACAAGTTTTGTCATTGTGTCTTGGAAAAATCGCCATAAAATAGTCTAGTTTCTTTTTCTTCGGAGAAATTATTTGGAACTGATACCTCCCCATGGAACACAGGCCAATCGTGTAATAGGAGGAGTACATACTTACAATTTGAACAAACTTTAACAATAATTCCCCGCGGCAGTGGCCCTTATAAGTCAACTGTGGTGGCTCGTACGACATTACATACAAAGAGAGGTAGATTTAACTGTGAAGAGGACTTACATCAAAATAAATAGTGATTCAAGCCTTAACATGCTTCAAAGTCCGAGCTCTACCGGCCCTGGTTTGGCCAATTTAACTAGTTGTTTCGTAAAATACTTCAACATCAGTGGGTGTAAAATGGTGGCTTCCAGCGTAAAATGTGCAGGAAGAAGAATGTGAATAGCCTACTGGGAGAGGGTAGGAGCTGCCACAATTAGTGTATGACCCACTGTTGCTTGCAGCGTTGTCGCTTATGTGGATGTCGTGTCCGCCACCAAACGTTGGTCCGTAAGAAGAACATCTGTAAATAGCGTACAGATCACCTCGTTTCACCTTCAACTTCACAGGATTATTACCATAAATATTATACAATGAGTAGATAAAGGCTTTATTGTCCTTAGACCATCTGCAAGGACCTGTGATAAAAAAACAAAGACAACCCACATAGCTAAATAATTCTGCGACTTTACATCAGATGTTTGTGAAAACAATTCCTGTCGCACTCTTTTATATTTGTCCATGGCTGCCACAACGTCTGACGAAATGCAACAGTTTTCGGGCCGAGAGGTTGTGTTGGGGGAAGTGGACTGCGCTTGTATACTCTGCATTTTAGAGCGTTTTACCGGTATTGCTAGCCGCTGTGCCTGAATCAAGCAGCTCTCAGCGTTCAAATGCAAGGGAAGCTAAACCAGATCTGAAAAGAATTTAAAACAATACTGCAAAGTAATTACTGCGGAGGGGAGTCAGACGCTTGAGATATCTTTTCCAGTTCGTATTTGCTTTGTTCGTTTTATTAAAAAGCGATAGGACAGCTATAAACACTCCACAATGGACTAATATCATTTTGGGTTTGCTGCGATGGAATAGCATCAAACAGCGGGAAGTAAAGATACTCCTATTCATTTCATGCTGGGGTTCTGTGGTGGACTAGCATCCCATCCAGGGGGAAGTAGTAATACTCCTAGTCACTTCATGCTGGGATCCTGTTGTGGACTAGCATCCCATCCAGGGGAGAGTAGTAATACTTCTATTCATTTCATACTGGGTATCCTGTAATGGACTAGCATCCCATCCAGGGGGGAAGTAGTGATACTCCCAGTCACTTCATGCTGGGTATCCTTTGATGGACTAGCATCCCATCCAGAGGGGAGTAGTAATACTCCTAGTCACTTAATGCTGGGTACCCTGTGGTGGACTAGCATCCCATCCAGGGGGGAGTAAAAATACTCCCAGTCACTTCATGCCAGGTATCCTGTGATGCACTAGCATTCTATCCAGATAGGGACGTCAGAAAAAACTCAAATTAAACAATTTGAGGTTTTACCTCCATGGGGTAGAAGACATCTTTAAAGATATTTCTGCTGGCCTATTTTCAGCTCGGTAGCATGCTTTGTTTTGAAAATAGAGTAGTTTGATTTTTGATTTTTTTTTCGCAATGCGTGACATCTGCATTGCTTCTGAGAAACATGTCACGTACAGGAAAATATCGATTCGCCTTGTGTTTTCGAGTTTTGAATAACCAATATGTTAAGAGAAGTGTCTGCGAATGTTATCAAGTTTAGTAGAGAGCAAATTTGTTTTTCTGTGTATGTGCTAAATTTGTAAATTACGAGAGCGAAATATATCGTTGTTATTGTTGTTGTTCAAAGTGGAGTTCCGGCCGCCATATTGGTGTCCCTCAGAGGGACAACAATATGGCGGCCCCATATTAAACACTGTAATTTTGGGTGAAACCCTTTGCCAAATAACTCGAGCTCGGGTTATCGCAGAACCCTGAAACTTTGATACGATGTTTGTTTATTACTCTTCTACAATATCTCAATTTCTTGACTTAACACTTTGACTACCAAATACGCATATATGCGTAGAATATACCGCTTTTGCTTTTATGATTTATTTCTTGTTTAAATTTTGTCACAAAGACATAATAATGTGTAAATAGCACTAAATGGTCCTTTTCGCAATTATCAAATCCAAAAAAAAACGACAACAATACCCGAATTCCGCTGCATAGCACAGTTTGTTTGGCAACAAAGCCCAAAATACCAGTCTTTTGACCAAAGAACAACACTTAAAACTACACATTTTCGTGGTCAACTTTTTAATAAAAAACATTGCCCAAAAATCAGAATTCTAAATTACAGCAAACCTTAAGGCCAGACCTTGGCATCTGGATGGAAATTTTCCTCTCACTTTTTCCGCGGGCCACGCTTTAGCCATTTTATTGGAGCCAATCTCGCGTATCTCAAGTTGTCTTGTTCATGCCCCAAAAGGATTCTGGGAAAGGCAACTATTCCACGAACATAGAACCCTTCCATTTCCTATTTCAAAGTAAGGCCACCCAGTACTACCAGGAAAATATGACGTCCATTGAACTTTTTCCAGTCAAAACTAGCCCAAATTGCCTTGGTGGGCCCTGGAATCCTTCCACAAAGTTGGCAGAGAGACACCTTCGGCCATCCACCGCCATATTGGCTACGAAGCAGATTTAGCGTTTCATTCAGCAAGAAACCGTCTCTCACCTCTGGCTTCTTTCAAAGGCTTGCCTTTACCCACATTCCAGCTTAAGGATGCCAGCCTGGGGGCCTTTGTGGAGGAAAATGGCTCGAAAAACCCCATAAAGCGGCAAATTTACCACAATCAAGCTTGTTGACTCGGTAAACGAACAACAGCCGCTAATGTGCGTGACGTCACACCTTTAGAGTGAGCCCACAGTGACACAAGACCGCTGTTATTTCCATCGCAACTCCTTAAATGGAGAAGATTTGTCCTCCAGACCAATTTTCACTAAAAATTTACTAAAAAAATGCAGTAAATTGGCAATCAAAGGGTTAACTTATTGAAAGGTAAGCGATTTTATTTTTTATTTGCGTGATACTTGCGTAACGGGAAAACCAAGAATTAATTCTCATGTGATAGCAACGCATTCTGTGATACTTACTGTACTGATACCAAGAAAGGCTGGTGTATCCACCAAATACGTAACTACCGACTTTGATGATGGTAACAGTAGGTCCCTTTCCATCACACCCGCTGTGGAATGTAGAGGCCGCCCAACCGTCTGAAGCAGCGCGCCAACACCTCACAAACCTACTACGTGTTGAGTCCTGTAGAACTGGTTCTAAAAAGGAAGTCAAGTTGTACATGTACAGAGACATATTTGCGTTGTCAGAGCCGTTGAGAATACTGGATGTATGGAGGCCACCTATACGAAAA
>JAEMWC010000345.1:142500-145000 GCA_016490735.1 Pachyseris speciosa
CAAGCAGAGCACCATACCTATAGAAAACCGTCAACTACTTTTCTCATGGTAAAAATGGCTAGCGGTATTGCTCGTGGGCGTGCACGACGACGACGACGACGACGGTGGTGTTGCCCAAGAACTAATAATATCCTAATAATAATCCTAATAATCCAACATGGCGGCCATACTCCACCTGGCCCAGCAGCTGACCAGATAGTTTACAGTGTACACCCAGCGTACATATTTGATACTGGACATCCATCTTATAGCCAATTGACACCTGTCAAAACAAGGTATCCGCTGACCAGTGTCACGTGACCATATCGCGGGCTCAAGTTAAGACCTCATCGAAGTCAACTGTTTTTTGAAGTTGATCGCTGACCAGGTAATTGCGTTCGATTTGATCGCAGGCTCAAGCCAGGTGTGGGACACCCAAACCAAATCGAGGCTTAATTTTTCGCGCGCTTTCTGCGGATTCAGTTGGTTTCTTCATTTTGAGCAAAACAACATCTTCGATCGAAGTTTGTCTTTAAATTCGCGTAAAAAGCATAAAAATCAAGAACTTTTCAAAAAATACTCCGGAAGGTGAATTTTCAAGTGATGAAAGGAAGAGCGAAAGATTTTTCTCAATAAAAGCTTCAAACTTGGATCGATTGTGCGGTTGAAAACAGTATAATTCAACGCTTCAAGGGCGGCATCTTGCATCTCACCAAGAAAGGTTACTTAACAGTTCACCTGTATTAATGGGAGGAACGAGTAGCTCAAACTCTGTGGAATAAGCTCTTTCTTTGGACAAACTTTGCTATTTTTGTGTGTTTTTACTCTACTGAAGCTTACGTATTTTCAAGTGGTAGAAACCTCTACAACACAGCGCAGGACAGTAGGGCCATTTATACGGGAGAAAATAAGACGCGTCTTATGTAAGACGCGACTTAAATAAGACGCGAACTGATCGTATAAATGGTACAAAATAAGCGTTCGCGTCTTATTTAAGTCGCTTCTTACATAAGACGCGTCTTATCTTAGAACAGGGTTTTCAGCTGTTCTTGTTTTGTCCGCGTCTTAATTAAGACGTGAACTTCCTCGTATAAATGGTTTCGCGTCCTAAATAAGACGTGAACTGCAAGTGCGCTTGCATAAAAACAACAGAAACATGAGCTTGTCTTATGATTAGATAGCGTAATTGGATGCAAAGCTTTGCAAAAGATGACCAAAAGTGAATTCAGCACCTTCCTTCTTTAACCTGCCATCAGTCGCACCAATCCGTATATCACTTTCTTCCGACTCTTCTCGGATTTCTGTTGATTTCTTTGTATGCTACGACGTGGTCTTCATAAGAAAAAAAATCTCTGAGAAATAACAGGACAGCACGCTTTTGCTTCTTGCTACAGCGTTCCATCTTGGCGGGTAAGCGAGGCTGTATCAAAAATAAGACGCGAACCATTTATACGAGATCTTCGCGTCTTATGTAGGACGCGAAGGTATAAACGGTGCAGTTCGCGTCCTATTTAAGTCGCGTCTTAGGTAAGACGCGTCTTATTTCCTCCCGTATAAATGGCCCTAGTGAGGTAAATTAAATAAATAGAAGCTTAACATTTGGTTTAATCGTTGTTACTTTTGTTCAGGAATGAAACTTGTATTTTTTTCTCTAGAATAACAATCATCTGTACTCGTTTTGGACGCAAAGAAGTAGTTGAATTTTTTTTGTTTTGTTACGTTGTTTTCTTTGCAAGCGAACGAGTGTTTTTACTCGGCTTGGCTGACTGTTTTTCGATCTTGGTATCTCAACAGCGTTAACTAAGAAACTTTTGCCCTTATCTTAATAACACGTAATCACAATGAGTTCTCGTAAAATTAAGGATTAAAGGCGGAAACTCAAGCTCGAGAAAAAAAAAAGAAAAGCCGATCAAATGCATGTCTCAAAATCTGACATAAAGTTGTCAAAATTCTGTCAAAAATGTCAAAAACCAGCGCGCTTCACTCGTCATTTGAAAAACGTTTTAGAGATCTTCGTCGAAAGCGGCCTGTAGTTTCGCCGTCTGTAAGCATGTTGTCTTAATTTGTTTGAACCGGTAAGAATCAGCGTTTGGATGTTAAAAACACCGAAATGGGCAGGGCTGGCTTTGATAAATTTTATAGTGGACGGGTCTGCGTGAGAAATGCTGGTGTGGTTTGGCAAGCGCTTTCTTCGTTAACTGGATGGCGCTTTGCTTCTGAGAATCATTACCGTCGATTGCATCTACCCGTGAACGCACGCGCCCAAAACATGTTTTCACGTGATGTCAAACGTTTGAGTTTCAGGTGTCAAACTTTCAAAGTTTTCCCGCCCAAATGTGAAGTTCCTTCGGCCTCTCGTGGTTCAATTCACTGTCAACGCAGTCAAGAAAGCTGAGGAAAGTCAGCGAAAATCCCTTCAGTGATATATATGGAGAGCCGAAAAAGCACTTGAACTGAGTGGGATGCCTTTTTTATAATTTCTTCTTTTCTTGTTGACTGAAAACATATCCCTGCGAGTAGT
>JAEMWC010000345.1:155000-210000 GCA_016490735.1 Pachyseris speciosa
GTTTGTTGTCATGTTGCAGTAAGCGAAGACACTCGTCCCTGGTATGATAGAGTAGAACCAATATTTGCCACTGAAAACCTGGCCCTCCTCATTGTCCTTGATTTCTTGGCAAGACTTTGCCGGCAGCTCAGGGATGGAGCCAAGAGGTACTGGAAAAGGCAACGTCAGTTAACAATTAACTTAATTACAATGTAATTTCTAACGCCGAGTCAGATAAAACCTGCAGAGCGGTATGATCACTATGGTAACGTTTTTCACTCGGGCTTCCCGTGGAACGCCCGAGTATAACTGAAAAATTGAACACGTTTGGTTTTCAGGCATAACCACAGGCTTATCTGAATCATCAAAGTTTTTATTCTCGGAGCTTCGTAATTTGCTCGACCTATTAAACGACCTATTAAACAAACCGAAATCCTCGCAGCGCATATCAAATTCGCCTATTTGACAACAGCTATAGGTACATGATCAACATGATGCCATAGTGAAAAGAAAATATGGGAAGGAATTCTAATCTCGTTATGCTACTTGTCATAATATTACAACCACGTAGGTGATCAGTGAAGTAGCAAATTGCGATTTCCGATTGCCTCTTGGAAGGCTGAGTGAAGACCAATATGGCCTCTAGTTTGGTGTAAAATTTGGCGTACCGTTCTAACTTTTCATGGTCTGATGACATTCTAAAGTGTGACCATTCAAATGAAAGCTACTGAGCAGTACTTTCCTGTGGTGCTGTTTATTATGCTGTACAAGGTGGTTCTAACATTTAACTCGGTGGATGAAATACTTGAGTGTGACCATTCAAATAAAAGCTACTGAGCAGCACTTTCCTGTGGTGCTGTTGATTATGCTGTACAAGGTGGTTCTACCTTTTGAGTCTGCGGATGAAATCCCACAGTGTGACCATTCACATGAAAGCTACTGAGCAGTACTTTCCTGTGGTGCTGTTTATTATCCAGGACGAGGATGCTCCAACTATCGAGTCTGAATGAAATCCTAAAAATATGGCCATTCAAATGAAAGCTACTGAGCAGTGCTTTCACGTGGTGCTGTTTATTGTCCTGTAGAAGGCCAGTGGTTGTAATCTGTGGATGAAATCTTAAACCTGCAGTGAACTCACGAGAACTATAACTATTTCATACCATGCTATGAAAAATACATAGCTAGGGCCGTACTGTACTATAGGAAGGCAATACGGAAGATCAAGTGTAATACGGACCAATGCACAATAGCTCCGTGCAGTCTGATTGGCTGTTTGCTATATGACATGGCATAAATAATGATATGTGCGGCCCATACCTCTCTGAACGTCCAGTTTGAAATAAAATCGGTCTGAGTCGTCAACAAAATTCTCGGGGCTTGCTTCTTTCGTGCGGTTGTTGAACTCACACACACTTGTTGACATAACGAAGTTGAAACTTTGGCAGACATCTTCCAATCTGCATGTAAACAAACATTCTGCATGACCGGAGCCAGTAAATCGTTTGTTATAAGTGTGTCCTCTTAACATCTTGCCGAATATAGAGGCCTGGCGGGGTCCATTGCACTGGCCAGCAGCAATTGCGGCGTTGTAAATCATACCAGAGAGTAAGATCGGAATCATAATCGGTGTAGACATTTTATACCTCTCGTCAGTAAAGGAAAACCTGCAAGCAGTTTCGCAAAGTTCTTTAAAAATGTTTTTAAGAACAATTATACCGGACTTAATACGACTTTTTATTTTCGTAAATGGTTTGAACCCAGGAGTCATATCATAACTAAGTGAAGCCCGATCGTCCGCGTGAGTGTAGTCCTGAGAAGGACTGTTTGTGATGACATTTCGACAACCTGAGCGGAAGTCATCATCAGATTGCAGTGATTAGTAACGTCAGGAGATGGTATAAGTACTCCGGTCGTTGATGTGATTGATTAACGAAATCGTGATGTTATTGGTTGTCTGCCAGTTATGTTATTGGCTGTGAAGACTGTAAACCGTGATTGGTGCGTTTCGATCCGTCTTTTGTTAGTCAGATGTTTGTAGGTGTATTGTTAGTCAAATTAGTCGGTTTGTCTTTTGTTTGCTTGTTGTTGATATCGTTAATATGTCGTTTGTAAGGTGCGCGAAGCTTTTGGCAACGGTTCAGCGGTGTCTGTTCTAAGTTAGTAAACCAACTTTCCAGGGCGACCCGTTGGTGGTAGTTAGTACAGTATGTAATGCATTTAGCAGAGTCCCAGTGAATTGTGTGGTTTGTCGGTAAATGGTGTTCAGCAATGTTTATTTATTTATTTATTTATTTATTTATTTAATCACTTCGCCAGAGACCTGGCAGGGACACTACAACAGCTTGCGCCAATTACTGTAGGCCCGTAACTGCAAACCCACCCCCATAACCACATTCAAGTAGAGATAGACCACAAGTGGAGATAGACCACACACACAGAGATAGACCACACACACCGGGGACTCCGTCCCCTACTCTTTTCGAACAGTGCGTGGATTCTTTAACGTCCCACAGAATCAGTTATGAAGAGTTGTGAGACGGGACCTACGATTTATCGTCCTTATCCGAGAAGACTAGAAAGTCTAACCATTTGCAGATGTCATTACAAAGGCAGCACTTTCTCCTCAATTATTTAAAGACCCTGAGTGTTGGTCCGTCGGGGTTAGAACTCGCGACTTCCCGCACGGTAGTCCGGTGCTTTACCACTGAGCTAACCGGTCGGTTGTTGTTGTTGTTGTCACTATTTTTCGTCGCTCGTTTGTGTTCGGTTAGTCTTGCGTTCGAATTTCTGCCAGTCTCACCGATGAAAGTGGCCTGACAGTCGCAGCATTTGATCTTGTAAACTGCTCCCTGTCTGTCCTTTGGTTCGCCTTTGTCCTTAACGTTCGTCAATAGTTGTTGTAAAGTTGTGATGGTTCTGTGAGCGACACGGATATTGTAAGGTTGTGGTATCCGTGCAATGGTTTCAGAAGTTCCTTTGATGTAGGGTATAGTTGCTGTAGTGACTGATTCAGCCAACAGCTTCCCGCACCTTACAAACGACATATTGACGATATCAACAACAGGCAAACAATAGACAAACCGACTAATTTGACCAACAATACATCTACGAACATTTGACTAACAAAAGACGGATCGAAACGAACCAATCACGGTTTACAGTCTTCACAGCCAGGCTTAACTGACAGACAGCCAATAACATCACGACTTCGTTGACCAATCACAGCAACGACCAGAGTACTTATACCATCTCCTGACGTTACTAATCACTTCACTCTGATGATGACTTCCACTCAGGTTGTCGAAACGTCAGTCAATGTCACCACAAACAGTCCTTCTCACGCGGACGATCGTGCTTCACTTAGTTATGACTTTTCATTTTATTACTACTAACAGAGTGGTTTTCGAAATTAATTCCCGTTTGCTTTGGTTTTGTTATTTCCTTTGCTTAAGTGATTGATTAGCAAAATTCGCTCCACTCTCTTGATTAGACTAATGAGAAGCAAAACCAATAGACCATTTTACAGTTGTCGGTGAAGCGAGGCTGGGGTTGACCTTGTTTTGATACAAACCTACCTACTTTTATTATGTGAATAATGTTTTTCTTATGCTAACTGGTGTTTAATCAGCATAATTGCAATAAGAAAGGCAGGTAGGTTTGCATCAAAACAAGGTCACCCCTAGCCTCGCATTCAATCAAAGGCCAGGGTACTGAACAACTGTAAAATGGTCTATTGTGACTTGTACGGGCGCATTTCCCGCGCTTGGGGACAGGCTGCATGCAATTGCTTCGAATCCTGGTTGGCTTATTGTCCTGTTTGCGTATATTGTGATTGGTCATAGTTATTGCTTTGTTACGTCATCGTTTTCGACCTAACCTCCGTTTTTACATCTCACTCGCGGTCTCACTCCTGTTTTCCAAAATTTCCGCTTTTGATCGCGTTTTTGAAGTTATTCGATTTTGGAGTACTTTTGTTAGTTTGCGTGTGGACAAAAAGCGGAACCTTAAAAGAATTATAAGCCGCCATGAGACTGTGATGTGTGCGGTATATAAATACATAACAATGTCAACAATCTTCATCACCAACATTGGTTAATATCACATGGTTGTCTTATCACTTCCCATTGACGATATTAATTATTCATATGAAAAGCTATTCTAGCTATCCTAACAACCTTTCACCGCTAATGTAAGACATTTTAAAACATTGTAAAACATGTTTCAAACTTCCATGAGATTTTACACTTTACAATTTGCACATTATTGAATTTTGGTTATTATTCAAGTTTTAATGCCACCCACTAATTCAAATTTGTAAACTTTTTGCTATTTATTAAACTGTCCTATTTAATTATTGAAGAAAGTCTGCGGCCTTAACTTTAGAGATGTTCAACAACATTTTTAAAATAGAAACAAGTGATTCTTCAAACACAACTTAAAACTGGAAAGAAACTTGTCATTCATTTACTCGCTTGAATATTTGCAGAATGGTTAATTTTCCTCTAAATTTTACCTCACCATAACTCAGAAACCTGAAAACCTATTCGTACGTTTAATAATTTCCGAAAGGCCTAACTTGATGAAAATTAATATCCGT
Organism: Pachyseris speciosa; assembly: GCA_016490735.1. Classification (NCBI taxonomy): domain Eukaryota; kingdom Metazoa; phylum Cnidaria; class Anthozoa; order Scleractinia; family Pachyseridae; genus Pachyseris; species Pachyseris speciosa. The sequence continues at coordinate 159,577 of JAEMWC010000345.1, forward strand.
TTTCAAGTAATGGATCATAAGACTTGTAGACAGGGCCTAAGATACACGCTCATTAGAACCCAAACAAGTTTCCCTGTTGCAGGTAACGCGAAATTTGAAGCAATATTTCACATTGTGTATCTTACTGACATATCCTAGCTCAGAATCCGTAAAAAATATCATTAAAACTTCAAAAAGACCTCCGTTCCTACCTTTCTTTCTTTCTTTCTTTCTTTTTTTTTGGTTTATGTCGCATGGTTGCCTTATCACTTCCCATTTACGATATTAATTATTCGCTTGAAAAGTATACTAGCTACCTAACTTTGGCCGCGCATGCAAAACATTTTACAAACATTGTAAAACATATTTCAAACTTCCATGACATTTTACACTTAACATTTTACACATTATTCAGTTTTGGGCATTATTCAAGTTTGAATGCTATACACTAGTAATTAAAATTTGTCAAATACTTTTGTTTTTAATTCAATCGAAGAACGTCTGAGGCCTTTAGAAATATTCAACAAACTAGGCCTTTACTAATTTAGAAATGTTTTTAAAATAGAAATAAGTGATTGTTCAAACACGCATTAAAACTATAAAAGGAAAATTCTTCATTCGCGTAATAATTTTACCCCTTTCCTAATTTTCATGAAATACATTTGTTTGAATTGTATCCAGTTTCAAATGCATTCGCGAACTATGGTCAATCATGATTTTTCCGAATGAATGTAGAATTTGTTTTAAATTTATCTTATAACAACAAACCTGAGAACCTACTCATTTTTTAACTTTTTATTGACTTGAGAGTCTACAGCCCTTAAAGAGGCAGTATCAGGGGAATAATCCCTGATATTTTGACCAAAAGTTTTCAGTGCCTTTTTCATTCGTGAATTACCTCTGAATTACCAGTAATATAAAATCAAGTAAATCTTACGAGAAAAATGAGCCACAGTTAGTTATTACCAATTTCATCTAAAATGCAAGGGGAAAAATTGAAAACGTCGGCCGACTTTTTCAAGTTGGCACCATTTTCATGTTCGCCAAGCGTAACAAAAAACATTTAAGAATGGTTTCCGTGAGCTAAAATAGCCGTTTTGAAGAACATTTAGCCATTTTTTTCGTTAGCCATCGGTAAACAGGTCTCCTTTGCTTTCCACATGTTTACTAACAATCCATTGGATACTGCCTCTTTAATGATCTCAGTAAGTAATGTAGCCAAATTGAAAAGAAAACGGCTCGAATTTCTTTAAATATCTCTTTCTTTGTTCTCCAACGAAAAAAGTTGAAAAGAATTTGTATATCCGATTGAAGAGAAAGATAGGAAAATAAAAGCCATTTACCCTTGGTTTGCTCTGATGAATTAACCCAATTCCAGATTTCTGGAATTTTCCAGTTTCAAAGGCCTTCATGACTTTTTCAATAGGCATCTTTTGTCATCGTTAAGTTTTCTCCTTTTTACTTAAACCAAATTAAAATCCACCATAGAGTTGTTTTTAGCACCAGATTAACGGACTAATTAAACTCCTTGACTTCTGAACTAAACTCTTTATAAAACAATGCTTTTCTTCCAGATTGTGCAGCTTGGTTAAGAGCTCAAAAACTTTCTTTATTAATTTAGTTAAGAATTTTCATGATTTTTTTTATTGTGGTTTTCTCCATTGGTGGGCTGCTGTGTCCATTCATCTTTTGTCTCAGACGAGACATAAACAACACGTAAACGAATTGAGAATGTTTTTGCGGAGCATGGACCTTCTTCCATTTTCTTTTCAAGATTTTTTCTAAAACGACAATAAAGGACATCGAAAATCTCTTCTTGAGGAAAATTCCAACTGGATAAGCAAAAAAAAGTTAATAATAATAATAATAATCATCATCATCATCATCATGAATAAATAAAAAAAACACGGTGATACTATTGACGAGAGAAAAATAAGGGCGCTTTCTATTCAACCAAAATTGTCGAGATTTCCGGTCTGATATTTATTTTTCCGGGAATAGGTTTCCAACTTCATGCCAGGCGAAAATAAGAGAAACTTCAGAACTTCATGATCGTACTCTCCAAAGGGAAAACATGCACAAGGCTAAGAAGACAAGAATGCTCTCCTCTTAACAGTGTCTCAATTCTTAATTCGCATGTTTTCTTTGGCGGTAGATTTTTTCGTGGCTTCTTGCAGTGTACAACAAGCATTTTTCTGGGTAAGGAACTGAGACTTTGGTTTTCAATTTCATTTCAATCTAGTACTCAGGTTTAATATCTGTATGAAAACCGTTTACATCATTGTGTTTTCTTTTGAAAACAACCTCACGTTAATTGAAGGAAAAAGAAACAAGATTTAAGGCATCGTTGTTTGGGTCGTTTAAAGTCTTTAACAATTTTTTTACACCTGTTTAAGCCAAACTTACCTTTACGATACTGAACGCTTTAACAAAATATAAAACGTTTGTGGCTTACCTTTCAGTGAAGTTGTGACCGAACCGAATCTCATCTAAAGACAGACTGCTTTGTTAACTAATACGGAACACTTTTTAATAAGTATTGAGATGAGCCTGTTATTTACTCGATAAGCAGGTGAAAACAATGTTTGAATTAAACAGGATGTAAACTGTATGTCGGCCTGCCCACGCTTCACGGTGAGGGTAAAAGAAAGAATGAGTTTGTGGAATGGCATGTGACATGACTTGCGGAATGGCTCAACAAGACTGTTGAAAACAAACTTGGTCAGGATTTGACCGAAAACTATTTGATTCAAGATTTGTCATTTCATTCAAAACACTGACAAAATATCGAGTACTAAGCGATCTGTTAAGATCACTGCGGCGTTGAAAATCATGCCAGAGAGTAAGATCGGAATCATAATCGGTGTAGACATTTTATACCTCTCGTCAATAAAGGAAAACCTGCAAGCAGTTTCGCAAAGTTCTCTAAAAATAGTTTTAAGAACAGTTATACCGGACTTAATAAGACTTTTTATTTTATTATACGAACAGAATGGTTTTTGAAATTAATTCCCGTTTGCTTTGGTTTTGTACTTTTCTTTGCTTAAGTGATTGATTAGCAAAACTCGCGCCACTTTCTCGGCTAGATTTATGAGAAGCAAAACCAATCTTGACTTGTACGCGCGCATTTCCTGCGCTTTAGGGACGGGCTGCATGCAATTGCCTTAAATCCTGATTGGTTCATTGTCCTGTTTGAGTATGTGGTGATTGGTCATAGTTATATCTTTGTTACGTCATCGTTTTCGACCTAACCTCCGTTTTTACATCTCACTTCCGATCTCACTCCTTTTTTCCACAATTTCCGGTTTTGATCGCGTTTTTTAAATGATTCGATTTCGGAGTACTTTTGTTAGTCTGCGCGTGGACAAAAACCTTAAAAGAATTGTAAACCGCCATGAGACTGTGATATGTGCGGTATATAAATACATAACAATGTCAACAATCGCCATCACCAACATTGGTTAATGTCACATGGTTGTCTTATCACTTCCCATTGACGATATTAATTAGTCATATAAAAAGCTATACTAGCTATCCCAACAAACTTTCGCTGAGCATGTGAGATATTCTAAGACACTGTAAAACATGTTTCAAACTTCCATGACATTTTACACTTAACGATTTGCACATTATTCAATTTTGGTTATTATTCAAGTTTTTCATTAATAGTGCCACCCACTAATTCATATTTGCCAACTTTGTGTTGTTAATTAAACTGTCATATTTAATTATTGAAGAATGTCTGCGGTCTTAACTTTAGAGATGTTCAACAATACTTTCAAAATAGAAACATGTGATTCTTCAAACACACCTTAAAACTGGAAAGAAACTTCATTCACTTACTCCCCTAAATATTTGCAGAATGGTTTATTTTCTTCTAACTTTTACCGCACAATAAGAAACCTGAAAATCTATTGGTACGGTTAATTTCCAAAAGGCCTAACTTGATGAAAATTAATATCCGTTTTCAAGTAATGAATAACATTATTAAAAACTAAGACTTGTAGACAGAGACTAAGATACACGCTTAGAACCCAAACAAGTTGTCCTGTTGGTGGGTAACGCGAAATTTGAAGCAATATTTCACATTTTACAGATATACATATCCTAGCTCAGAATCCATCAAAAATATCATTAAAACTTTGAAAATACCTCCGCTCCTACCTTTCTTTCTTTTTTGGTTTATGTCGCATGGTTACCTTATCACTTCCCATTCACGATATTAATTATTCACTTGAAAAAGTATACTAGCTACCTAACTTTAGCCGCGCATGAAAAACATTTTACAAACATTGTAAAACATGTTTCAAACGTCCATGACATTTTACACTTTACATTTTACACATTATTCAGTTTTGGGCATTATTCAAGTTTGAATGCTATACACTAGTAATTACAATTTGTCAAATATTTTTGTTTTTAATTCAATCGACGAAAGTCAGTGGCCTTTAGAAATATTCAAAAATCTGGGACTTTACTAATTTAGAAATTTTTAGCTATATTTTAAAAATAGAACTAAGATATTTTTCAAACACGCCTTAACACTGTAAAAGGAAACCTCTCATTCATTTATTCGCGTAATAATTTTACCCCTTTCCTAATTTTCATGAAATACATTTGTTTGGATTGCATCCAGTTTCAAATGCATTCGGGAACTATGGTCGATCATGATTTTGCCGAATGAATGTAGAGTTTGTTTTAAATTTACCTTAATAACAAAGCTGAGAACCTACTCATTTTTTAACCTTTTTATTGACTTGAGACTCTATAGCCCTATATATTAAAGGGGGAATATCATGGGAATTATCCCTGATATTTTGAACAAATTTTCAGTGACTTTTTCATTCATGAATTGCTTCTGAGTTACCAGTGAGATCAAATCAAGTAAATCTTACGAGAAAAATGAGACACAGTTAGTTATTACCAATTTCATCGAAAATTCAAGGGGAGAAATTGAAAACGTCTGCCTGACTTTTTCAAGTTGGCACCATTTTCATGTTGGCCAGCGTAACCAAAAATATTTAAGAATGGTTTCCGTGAGCTAAAATAGCCGTTTTGAAGAACATTTAGCCATTATTTTTCGTTAGCCATCGGTAAACAGGACTCCTTTGCTTTCCACATGCTTACTAACAATCCATGGGATACTGCCTCTTTAATGATCTCAGTAAGTACTGTAGTCAAGTGAGTTAAAAAAAAAACGGTTCGAGTTTCTTTAAATATCTTTTTCTTTGTTCTCCAACGAAAAAAGTTGAAAAGAATTCGTATATCCGATTGAAGAGATATGAAAATGAAAGCCGTTTACCCTTGGCTTCCTCTGATAAATTAACCCAAAATTGCATATTTCTGGAATTTGTCCAGTTGCAATTGCCATCGTAACGTTTTCTCCTTTTTACTTAAACCAAATTAACATCCATCGATAGCGTTGTTTTTAGCACCACATTAACGGACGAATTAAATTCCTTGACTGCTGAACGAAACTCTTTATAAAACAATGTTTTTCTTCCAGGTTGTGCAGCTTGGTTAAGAGCTCAAAAGCTTCCTTTGTTAATTTAGCTAAGAATTTTCATGGATTTTTCGTTTGTGGTTTTCTCCATTGGTGGGCTGCTATATCCATTTATCTTATGTCTCAGACGAGACATAAACATCGCATAAACGAATTGAGAATGTTTTTGCTGAGCATGGACCTTCTTCCATTTTCTTTTCAAGATTTTTGCCAAAACGACAATAAAGGACATCGAAAATCTCTTCTTGAGGAGAATTCCAACTGGATAAGAAAAAAAAAACACTCTGATACAGTTGACGAGAGAAAATTAAGGGCGCTTTTCATTCAACCAAAATTTTCGAGATTTCCGGTCTGAAATTGCATGTTCCGGGAAAAGGTTTCCAACTTCATGCCAGGCGAAAAAGAGAGAAACCTATAGAACCGTTAATGATAGTACTCTACAAAGGGAAAATATGCACAAGGCTAAGAATGCTCCGCTCTTAACACTGAGTGTTGAAGGTAGATTTTCTCGTTATGTAATAGTCTTGCAGTGTACAAAAAGCATTTTTCTGGATAGGGAACTGAGACTTTGGTTTTCAATTTTCATTTCAATCTAGTACTCAGGTTTAATATCTGTATGAAAACCGTTTACATCCGATTACGTTAATCGAAGGAAAAAACAAGATTTAAGGCATCGCTGTTTGGGTCGTTCTAACTCTTTAACTACTTTTTTACACCTGTTTAAGCCAAACTTACGTTTACGATACTGAACGCTTGAAAAAATATAAAACGTTTGTGGCTTACCTTTCAGTGGAGTTGTGACCGAACCGCTATCTCATCTAAAGACAGACTGCTTCGTTAACTAATACGGGACACTTTTTAATAAGTATTGAGATGAGCCTGTTATTTACTCGAAAAGCAGGTGAAAAAAATGTTTGAAATAACAGGGTGTAAATGGGACATCGGCCCTCCCACGCTTCACGGTGATGGTAAAGGGAAGAATGGGTTTATGGAATGGCATGTGGCATGACTTGCGGAATGGCACAACAAAACGTTCGAAAACAAACTTGGTCAGGATTTGACCGAAAACTATTTCAATATTGAGCACTACTCTCCACCAGGCTTGCCTTAATATAAATATATTTTACAAAAGAACCCTTGAGGTGATTAAATTTCTCTTGAGTTTGATTTGACCTGCCGCCACTTGTCAGAGGAGAAACATTTCAAAATTAAGCACTACTCTCCACCGGGTTGAGTTTGCTTTGGTATAAACATTACAGTTATAAACTCTTGGGGAGGATTAGTTTGTCCCCGAATGATATTTGCAGCGCATTTTGAAGGTATTCACGACAAAATCGTTCGGTTGCAGCTGCGAGCAAACGCCGGAGCTTTTGCCATCTTGTCAAGTTCACAGTGTAGGTCAAACTATATAATATCCGTTTAGCCATTGTGAAATGGATTAAATAAAATTTATCCAGGGTTGATTGTAACAGATTTAGGAACGGAACTTCATAGAGCTTATAGTATGGTTATCAGAGTTTAGTTAGAAGAGTTTCACATCCGTGAGTCGCGTTACTTTGTTGTTATGATATGAATAATTGAACTGCGGTGCTCGCGTTGTCACCTCATCGAAGAGCAAACAACGAGGAAAATATAATTCCTGAACTGACTAATCCTATAAAACTAAAACCAAAATCAAAGCAAGCCCCGTGGAGAGCAGTTATCAACTCTGAAATATTTCTTGGTTAAATCCAATTTGTCAGTTTTCCGTATTTTGTTTTGACCGAGATCGGGAACTAGCTTGCGATTATTGACTGTCAAAAGCCGGTTACACACGAGCAAGTTTTCCTTGACATGTTTTGACTTGACAAACTTTATTTGCTGGGGTGTCAAGAAAAACTTGTCAAGTTTTTCCTTGACAAGTACACTTGTTCAAAAGCTAGCATGCTAGTTATTCTGCTATCCTCCCGATAGCAGAATAAAGAGATTATACAGAATATGGTTAACTGCAAAACCGGTGTTTAGCGGGGAGAAATTTTTGATTGGCGGTAAGCGCGGGAAAATCTATAACCGGTATTAATGGTCTTAATGGATGCTATTAGGAATTACAGGGCCGTTTACGATAAATCAGTATTCGGCATATAGTACTTCCAGGAAAACTGGAACACGGAACACTGTAACATCACGGAACACTCCGAAACACCTCCCAGAAACCAGGAACACCTCCCCAAAACACTAGGAATTCCTCCAAAATACCAGGAACACTTCCCATAATACCAAGAAAAGCACAAAATCTCTAACACCAGACCGCGCAAATGATACCGTTGAAAATTTCAGTGTATCACGCGCGCGTGAACATTGACTAAACTACATCCACTGAGTGCACATTAAATGACTTTCACTTTCACAATCTCCTAAATATTTACAAGCGCTACACAATCACAAATTTCTTGCCGGCTTCCCGTAGTCTAGCCTCTCTTGCATGATCTAATGTCAACTATAATTCTCGAAATAGCTATTTCTGAAGCTCAATATAAATATATTTTCCTTTTGCTTTGAATCGTTAAAAATGCAAGATACACAGTCATCTTCCAGTTGTTCTTAGAGGACCACGAAATTGGAAAACCCATTTTGCTTTAAACGTACGCGTTTACACACGTGAAATACATAATAAGAAATACGATAGAAAAAAACATCTAGATAAATTAACAGGCATATTATCTGACAATTTCATATAACCGAGAACACACTTGGGGTTGTGTGTGCTATCTCCACACTTCTTCTCAAAACCTTTCCTCCACCGTGCCAATACAATGGCATAATCCACGATCCTCCAACTCCCTCCTCTACCAGCCTTTCCCCCTTCACCTAAAATTGCGGAAACTTCGCTGCCTTTACTAGATATCAAAGTTTCTATCAAGGGCAATTGCTCATGTACCAGTGTGCATTACAAACCCACAGATTCTCACAGTTATTTGTTGTATTCATCTTCACATCCATCTCATGTCAAAAACGCCATTCCTTAGACTTCGACGGCTATGTGGTGATGACTCTTATTTTTCCAACCAAATCAGAATCAGAGGAAATGTGCCACTTCTTGTAAATCATAGCAGAGAGTAAGATCGGAATCATAATCGGTGTAGACATGTTATACCTCTCGTCAATAAAGGAAAACCTGCAAACAGTTTCGCAAAGTTCTTTAAAAATATTTTTTAAGAACAGTTATACCGGACTTAATAAGACTTTTTATTTTATTACTACTAACAGAATGGTTTTTTAAATAAATTCTCGTTTGCTTTGGTTTTGTACTTTCCTTTGCTTAAGTGATTGAGTAGCAAAACTCGCGCCACTTTCTCGACGAGACTAAAAAGAAGCGTTTCCCGCGCGTGGGGACAGGCTGCATGTAATTGCTTCGAATCCTGATTGGGTCATTGTCTTGTTGCGTATGTTGTGACTGGTCATAGTTATTGCTTTGTTACGTCATCGTTTTCGACCTAACCTTGGTTTTTACCTCTCACTCCCTTTCCACAATTTCCGCTTTTGATCGCTGTTTTGAAATAATTCGATTTCGAAGTACTTTTGTTAGTTTGCGTGTGGACAAAAAGCGCAACCTTAAAAGAAATGTAAACTGCCATGACGGACTGAGATATGTGCGGTATATAAATACATAACAATTTCAACAATCGCCACCGCCAATTTTGGTCAGTGTCAAGCTGTTAATTAAAAGCTGTGCTAACAACCTTACGCCGTGTATGTAAGACATTTTAAAACATTGTAAAACATGTTTCAAACTTCCATGACATTTTACACTTTACGATTTGCACATTATTCAATTTAGGTTATTATTCAAGTTTTAATGCCACCCACTAATTGAAATTTGCCAACTTTGTGTTGTTCATTAAACAGTCCTATTTAATTATTGAAGAAAGTCTGCGGCCTTAACGTTACAGATGTTCAACAACATTTTAAAAATAGAAACAAGTGATTCTTCAAACACACCTTAAACTGGAAAAAAAACTTCTCATTCATTTTCTCGTCTGAATATTTGCAGAATGGTTAATATTCTTCTAAATTTTACCTTTACAATAAGAAACCTGAAAACCTATTGGTACGGTTAATTTCCAAAAGGCCTACCTTGATGAAAATTAATATCCGTTTTCAAGTAATGAATCATTAAAACTAAGACTGTAGACATGCAGGACCAGACAGGGGCTAAGATACACGCTTGGACCCAAACAAGTTCTCCTGTTGTAGATTACACGAAATCTTAAGCAATATTTCACCTTGTGTATCTTACTGACATATCCTAGCTCAGTATCCATAAAAAATATCAGTGAAATTTCAAAAATACCTCCGTTCCTACCTTTCTTTCTTTTTTGGTTCATGTCGCATGGTTGCCTTATCACTTCCCATTGACGATATTAATTATTCAATGCCAAACTTTGGCCGCGCATGCAAAACATTTTACAAACATTGTAAAACATGTTTCAAACTTCCATGGCATTTTACACTTTACATTTTTACACATTATTCAATTTTGGGCATTATTCAAGGACCTTCAAGTCTGAATGCTATACACTTGTAATTAAAATTTGTCAAATATTTTGTTTTCGATTTAACCGAAGAAAGTCTGTGGCCTTTAGAAATATTCAACAATCAAGGCCTTTACTAATTTAGAAATTTTTAGCTATATTTTAAAAATAGAAATAAGTGATTGTTCAAACACGCCTTAAAACTGTAAAAGGAAAACTCTCATTCAATCATTCGCCTAATAATTTTAACCCTTTTGTAATTTTCATGAAATACATTTTTTTGGATTACATCCAGTTTCAAATGCATTCCGGAACTATGGTCAATCATGATTTTGCCGAATGAATGTAGAGTTTGTTTTAAATTTACCGTATAATAACAAAGCTGAGAACCTACTCATTTTTTAACCTTTTTATTGACTTGAGACTCTATAGCCCTTATATTAAAGGGGCAATATCATGGGAATTATCCCTGATATTTTGAACAAATTTTCAGTGACTTTTTCATTCATGAATTGCTTCTGAATTACCAGTGAGATCAAATCAAGTACATCTTACGAGAAAAATAAGACACAGTAGTTATTACCAATTTCATCGAAAATGCAAGGGGAGAAATTGAAAACGTCGGCCCGACTTTTTCAAGATGGTACCATTTTCATGTTGGCCAACCGTAACCAAAAACATTAAAGAATGGTTTCCGTGAACTAAAATAGTCGTTTTGAAGAACTTTTAGCCATTATTTTTATTAGCTATCGGTAAACAGGTCTCTTTTGCCTTGCACATTATTACTAACAATCCGTGGGATACTGCCCCTTCAATGATCTCAGTAAGTAATGTAGCCAAATTAAAAAAAAAAACGGCTCGAGTTTCTTTAAAATATCTTTTTCTGTGTTCTCCAACGAAAAAAGTTGAAATGAATTTGTATATCCGATTGAAGAGATATGAAAATGAAAGTCGTTTACTCTTGGTTTGCTCTTATGATGATTAACTCAAAATTGCAGATTTATGGAATTTGTTCAGTTTTTTTTTAATAATCTTTATTGATATTAAATATTGTAGAGCACAAATACAGATACAATTACAGAACCGATAAAATTACGTACACTTACAGTTAAGGTATTAATTACATTACAAATACAGAAAAAATAAAAACAAAAATACAAGACAGCAAGAAATAAGATTATAACCGTATGCTGTAAGAATTTTCCAGAGTAATTACAAAAACATTATTGAAATAAATGAATTAATTTTTCCCATTGCTTTAAGTGCTGCAAAAGTTTGTTGTTCTCCCTTGCAATATGATGCTCAACATTATATATACGCTTAGTCCTGGCGATAAAAGCTGAAAGGTTAGGTAATCCAATTTTTGACATCTACTGGAGTAGAGATAACGTTTATTCAATAGTAGCATATGATTGATTAGAATGAAATCATCAGTATTATCAAATTTTCCAAAAATCAAATCTGTCTCTTTTAATGTATTTATTTGGATTCCATTGCCCCTTAACCAAGACAAAACGTGTTTCCAAAAATCAGATGCTACTTTGCACGAGAAAAATAAATGCTCAATGGATTCTATATCTTCCTGGCAAAAGGTACAGCATGGAGAGTCAGTTAAGCCGAACCGAAATAGCTTTTCATTGGTGTAAACAATACAGTTTACTATTTTATATTGAAATTCCCTAAGTTTGCATTCTAATGAGACGTTAATTAGGCTAAGGAATAAACCTTTTCCCAATCAACAGCTGTATTTGAATACTTATCTTGTAACTTCTGCTTAGCGGTAGGCGGGATCTGTTTTTTCTCAATGAAGAGTTGATAAATCTGTTTTGAGGAGACATCAGAAATTGGAGTTAAGTTACCGTTGTCTGTTTTGATTGTCGGAGTGCTCGGAATTGAAGCACTTAATAATGATACATTAGTGGAAGTTTTAGCAAGAGTACGCCATTCAGCCGGGATTGAGTTAATTATACTTAGAAGAAATAATCTTTGCTCTGGCGAAATTAAAGGTGTTAGAAAATCTAGTGAGAAGGAACTGCCTACAGAGATTAGATCACCTATTCTAAAAAAACCAAGGTCAATTAAATCCTTTCTGTAGGCAGACCTTTTTTCTACACAAAGAAATTTATTGTTCCAAGTTATCTCATTTAGGACCTCTTGTGACGAACTCGGCTTTTTCCCATTTAGATCCGACCACGCATCAAGACATGTCTTATAGTATGCAGGCAACTGGATCTTTAACTTAGAGACATCGAAATTACAATGCAAGACAAAACATCCTCCAATAGGTGATAGCAGTTTGTTCAAGATCGTTTACCAGGGACTTGGATACTCCTCTAGAAATTTTTTCAGAAAAGTTACTCGCTTTGCTTTAATCATGGAATCAATATCTAGCATTTTCAATCCTCCTTTCTTTTGGTCTGATATCAAGGCCTGGCGTTTAACTTTATCCTTCCCGTTCCAGATAAATCCGTACTGAATCGAGTTCACTTCCTTGACTAAATCATTAGATATCGCTATTACAAAGGCCCTATACATAAGTTTGGGGATAGCATAGGTCTTGACTATTTGAACTCTTCCTATTAAAGACAGGTTTCTCCATTTCCACATGTTTATTGATTTCTTTATAGCCTTCAATGTTTGGGTAAAATTCAAATCATGTCTTTGCTTTAAGTCCTAACCGAAATAAACTCCGAGGATTTTGATGGCTTCACAAACCTTGTGCTTTGCAGAAACTAAGTTCTGTGTAGTGTTGTTACCAAGGGCTAACATTTCTGTTTTTTCATGATTAATCTTCAAACCAGAGAAGTCACCGAAACACTCAAGTACCTGAAATAGTGTTGTATACGAATCTCCGTCTCTTAGAAAACACGTCCTATCGTCCGCAAATAAGGACAACTTGACTGTTTCTTCCCCAATTCGAAAACCATGGATTTTGCTATCACTTCTTATTCGTTCCGCCAAGATCTCAAGGGCAATAATAAACAGATATGGAGAGAGTGGGTCTCCCTGCCGGACCCCTCTACTCAAAGAAAATGGTGCAGTGGTGAAACCATTATTCATTACGCAACTAGATACATTATTATAAAGAACCCGGATCCAGTGAATGAAAGAAGGGCCAAAATTGAATTTATGCAGTGTTCTGATTAAGAAATTAAAATTTAGTGTATCGAAGGCTTTCTCAAAGTCTATTGCTATCAAAAGACCAGTCAATTTATTCCGTTTTGTATAGTCAACCATATCATCAATTGTTCTGATTGCGTCAAAAATAGATCTGCCTTTGACAAAAGCATTCTGATTAGCATGAAGGTAAAACTTTTTCTAAACGTTTTGCTAATACTTTAGAGATTATTTTTGTATCCACATTAACTAGTCAGAGATATCGGTCGCCAGTTCTTGATCATTCTTTTATCATTTCCTTTCTTTTCAATTAGCGTTATAATTGCTTGTTTTTGCGAATTTGAAAGTTCGCCAAATTCATAAGAATAATCAATACTGTCTACAATGTACTTTCCAACCAGTGACCAAAAGGCCAGATAAAACTCAGCCGTCAATCCATCGTTCCCAGGTGTCTTGTTTTTTTGGAAAGACTGTAGAGCCGAGAAGCATTCGTTATATGTTATTCGTCCTTCACAAGCTGAACGTAGCTCTTCAGATAGGCTGGGAACCTCTATATCAAAGAAGGTTGACTCGGATGTGTGACAGCTGTGGTCTTTATAGAGATTTGAATAAAATAATTCCAACTCAGACAATATGGTCTTTGGGTTTGTCGTTAACTTTCCATCATCAAGAAAGATTTTTCTTACACTACCTCGTTTCTTATTTGACTTTTCTAAGTTCAAAAAACATTTGTTATTTTTTTCACCTTTTTCATACCAATTAGCTCGGGAGCGTATAATAGCACCTTGAACGACATAATCGTAAAATTCTTCATACTCAGCCTTTGCACATTCTAACTCCTCTTTATTTTGCTTTGTCGGATCGATGTCACATTTTTTGGTATACTCACGTAATTTTTCTTCTAGCTTACTTTCTTTCTCTCTTCTACTTCTGGCTCTTGTTTTACTATAATTGATGGTAAGTTGTCGTATTTTATACTTTAATAAATCCCACAAGACACGTTTGTCAACAACATCTTTGAATTCTTGCAGCCAACATTTCAAATTCTCGTCAAGCAGATCACTATAATCTTGGTCATTTAGAAGACTGGAATTAAATTTCCAGAAACTTGGTCCCCGAATACCGTCCTTTACACCGCTAAAAGACAAAATTATCGCAGAGTGTTCTGATTTAATTGATGGCATTATATCTACATGGTCCACATCCTCTTGAAGAGAATCACTAATCAACCAAAAATCTAGTCTTCTCTGAATAATCGGAGTTTTTTGACTCCACGGAAAACGTGCTGTCATAGGGTTTCTGACACGCCAGGTATCAAGCAAGTCTTGTTCCAAACAAATGTCTTCTAACACCTTTACTGAATCCTTAACTTTCTTTATATATGCCACCACTACCATCAAGATCCTGATCGAATACAACATTAAAATCGCCTCCTAAGACAATAGAATATTCAGAAACCATGAAAGCGTTTAACTCATCGGAAATAGATTTAAAAAACTCGCATTGCTCAGCACACTTATTTGGCACATAGATGTTCAGTAGCACTGAAAAAAGCGGAATCCTGTATTGTTGCCTCTAGGAGTATATAACGGCCTAGTGCGTCCACTTTAACTGATTTCAAATTAAAGTCCAGATTATCCCTTACCAGAACGAGCACGCCCTTGCTATGAGAACTTTCGTTTTAAAAATTTATGTCTCCTTTCCACTGTTTTTTCCACATCAATTCCACCTCTTTTGTGCTATATGTTTCTTGGAGAAAGCAAATATCTGCCCTAGATTTGCGTAGCCAATTGAACACACTTTTCCTTTTTTCAAAGGAACGAATCCCTCGAACATTAAGGGATAACAGCTTGAAATCAATATTATTATTAAGCCCCATATTGCGAGAGAGGACGTGTCAAACGACCACAATAGGAAAAATTAATTGGATAAACATCACAAGATCCCAAAAAACAGTAAGTGTTGACAGCCATGAATAATGCGGAAAGGGTGAAAAAGAAAGCAAGCAATATACACAGCCGAACAGGAAAAGTGAACAGCTCACAAATCCACGTAAGAAACGAACAAAAAATAAAAAAAACTACACCTATAACACACACTGATTATGCTCTTAACCAGCTTGGTTAAGAGCTCAAAAGCTTCCTTTGTTAATTTAGCTAAGAATTTTCATGAATTTTTTGTTTGTGGTTTTCTCTTTTGGTGGACTGCTGTATCCATTCATCTTAAGTCTCAGACGAGACACAAACATGACGTAAACGAATTGAGAATGTTTTTGCTGAGCATGGACCTTCTTCCATTTTCTTTTCAAGATTTTTGCCAAAACGACAATAAAGGACATCGAAAATCTCTTCTTGAGGAGAATTCCAACGGGTTAAGTAAAAAAAACACGCCGATTCTGTTGATGAGAGAAGAATAAGGGCGCTTTCCATTCAACCAAAATTTTCGAGATTTCCGGTCTGAAATGGAACATTTCAAAATTAAGCACTACTCTCCACCGGGTATGGTTTGCTTTGGTATAAACATTACAGTTATAAACTCTTGAGGCGGATTAGTTTGTTCCCGAATGATATTTGCAGCGCATTTTGAAAAGGGTCTGCATGGGGTTTAGTGTTTAGTGTTATTTGCCCATAATTTTTAGTGTTTGATGTTAAATTGGCCAATTTTTTAATGTTTACTGTTTCTGGAGAAAATACTATTAAGTGTTTGGAAGGTTTTTCGTGAAAACCGTATGCTCAAAAGGGGCTGTAGAAGCTTGTAGACTCTTTTTTCGACCCATGCCCATCAGTATTCCGGGAAACCTGAAGGCTGTATGGTTATGGGGGCAACATTGTTTTTACCGACAACAAAGATCACAAGGTTGAGACCTTTAATTCCTATAACTGCAACAGTGGAGACTTTGATGGGCATTGGCCATGAAGGAACTGCCGATGCAACTGAAGAAAACTGCACCTTAAAGCAAGTCCATGGAATCTCTTGCTTGCAGAACACTATTTTTGTTTCGGACACATTTTTGTTTCGGACAGTTTGGGCACACGGAGGATTTTTGTCTCGATTAATGCGCACGGTTAAAAGCTACGGGATTGGGTCGAGCGAAGAAAAGGAAGAGGCTTAAGGAAGAGGCTCTTCTTTATCTCGCTCGCCCCAATCCCTTAGCATTTGACGGAGCGCCAACCTCTCTTAATTGCCCAATTGAAGAGCCTGTATGCAGGCTATTTCGGACATAGCTGCTGGAACAATCAAATTAGGGGATTACTGGCACACACCCTGGGATGTCTCTATGACAGTTTTGGAATTAGTGCACAAACGATAAACGCGGTGCAATTATCTCTTCCAGATGCTGTGCGGAATGTTTCATCTGTGAATGAATATATTAGGAACACAGTCGCTGAAGGAAAGCACTACTACAACGTGAAAGAAACCACAGCAACAAATGGCCCTGAAGGAATTGTCTCAAACAAAACACAGGTATCGTTGGTGCTCCTCGAACAAGGGATGAAACGACTACAAGATAACGTGTAGAATATAAACGAGGACTATCTTGGTGACATTAGCCTGCGCACGTTGCTAAAAACTCAGGTGAAGCACCTTCAAGCAGTCTCCCACTCCTCAAAAACGAGACTTTGACTGCTCTGCAGTATGCCCAAGAAGTTGGCAGGATTTCCAAGGAATCTTTAAAAAGAAAAACAAAGTGGGATGCCAAGTACTTTACACACGAGAAATCGTACTATCCGGTTCCGAAATCCAGTTTGGAGTTAGGAGATGTAAACGTGAGGAAACCTCCTCCAGCTGGTAGCATAGATCCTCAGATTGAAAAAGCCATGAAGGAGTTGGTTGACAGATATCGTCAAGTCAGGAAAAGAACGGTACGCAGTGAAACTACGAAGAACAAAGAAGGAACCCTTCCGCCAGCAGTATATTCCAGTCAACCATCTTGTACGAAGGTCATATTCCACGAGGATGTACAAGACGATTCAGGGACAGAAAATCGAGGAGGAATCGACTAAAATACATGTATGCCACGAGCTACAGATCACAATCATGGCGTACCCGTAATCACATTTGTGAACGAAAGCATGGTTGCAGTTGTTGCTGTTGGTGACATGACTGATCTACCTGTGCAAGAAGATGAATATGACAGTGACTCAGACAGCGATGTGAATGATGATACCCCATCTGACATAACGTTCAGCAGGATGTGGTCGTGCCATCCGCGCTCATTTTCGCCTTGATTTGTAGGAACATCTAGACAATCAGGTATGGCACATATCCGTAAGCTTTTGGCAAGGAAGGAGTGACATTAATCTGTAATTTTTGTTGAGCATTGTACATTGTATCCTATCTTAATGATTAAAAAATATTCTGTTATTACATTAATTACAATGAATTACAAAGATTTCTCTTCCTGAAAAAATTCGAATCTGTAAACTGCAAAAAATATTTCTTCACCATGTGAATATAACGACAAAAATGAAGTGGAAAATTTTCGGATTTCTTCTTGGAAATCTTCGGTAGTCGTCTGACATCTTCGGTAGTCTTCGGAAATCTTCGTCAGTCTTCGGTAGTCTTCGGAAATCGTGAAATAATCGGGAATTGTTGGAAAATGGCCAAAAACTCTCTGATATAGTAAACATAGTATATTGGCCTTTTTGGAGCCTATTTTGTTTCTTTCTGGAAAAAAATTACTGTTACTGAGCAGTCGTTTCCTGTGGTGCTGTTTATTATGCTGTACAAGGTGGATCTAACGTTTGAGTCTATGGACAAAATCCTAAAGTATGACCATTCAAATGAAAGCTACTGAGCAGTACTTTCCTGTGGTGCTGTTTATTATGCTGTACAAGGTGGTTCTAACCTTTGAGTCTGTGGATGAAATCCTTAAGTGTGACCATTCAAATGTAAGCTACTGAGCAGTACTTTCCTGTGGTCTTGTTTATTATGCTGTACAAACTGGTTCTAGCTGGTCCAAAAAAAGGGATTTTCCAGGGTATGCTAATAGAACGTGGCGTCATACTATGCTGTAGAAACTAAAATGGTCCATGAATCAGTGACAGAAGTCTTGTGCATAATGAAAAGGTCGAGTGTAATCGCGGATGAATAAAACAGCTTTGTGCATTCTGATTGGCTGTTTTCTGTATGACATGGTATAATGATATCTGTGTCTCGTACCTCTGCGAACGTCCAATTTAACATAGTAGGGACCTTAAGCAACGACGACGACGACGGCAACGAAAACGTCATTTAAAAATATAACTTCTCGTTTTCGTAAATCTTTGGCGATTATTCCAATTTGTTTAAGTTGGAAAATGCTGGCGATATCTTCAGGAACTAAATTACTGTGAACGATGTCGAAGTAAGGAAAAAGAAAAATTGCCGTCACGCGCTCATGTTCTTAAAACATAAAATTTGGTCGTTTGACGTTGTTTTGCAGAGGACGGCAAAGAAATGTACCAAAATACAAAACGCACGTGCAGAGCCATTGTTTGCTCATGAAGCCTATTGTTTTGTGGCGTTCAAGTTGTCGTTGTCGTTGGCGTCCTCGTTGCTTAAGGTCCCTACTATCGGCCTGGGTCGTCAACAAAATTATCGGGGCTTTTGAACTCACACACATTCGGCGTTGTCATTGAGAAGTTGAAACTTTGGCAGACGTTTTCTAATCTGCATGTAAACAAGAGGCCATGTTGGCCTTTACTTGGCCTTTCTGCAAAAGGCAATTAGAAATTGGCCATGTTCTAAACGAGTAAGGGCCTGGGAACGAATCCAAACTTCATTGAAAATCAGTGCCATTGAACTAAATCGATACTCTTATGAAAGGACCTCTCAAAATAAGTACTTTCAGCAAGTTTGACTATGTCTGGTCGAAAAGTCGCCAGTTGACATGCATTTAGATCTTTAAAAAATCCCATACAAATGTCTCTATTTCGGAAAGTGTGTCCCTCCAAACCATACAAAGTCTCTAATTTTCACGATTTTCAAAAGTTTTTGTTTCAGCTCCAATTCAGCTGGACAGCGTCAAAGTTGGTAAGGTGACCATTTTTGAGATGCTCTTGCATTATAAAACTCATTCCCGGGCCCTAACTCGTTTAGAACATGGCCAATTGCAATTTGCTACTTCACCGATTCACCTGCACGGTTGTAATATTATGGCAAAGTCTGTATTCCTTTCCATACATTTATTTTCACTGTTGTAATATGTTCATCATGAGCAGCTAGTAGCTCTGCCTTGTCTAAGACAATGCATTCTTCAAGTACAGTCAACACTCCTTGTGTTATGGATGTCTAGAAAACGATGACCCAAAACACGATAGAAAACCGACTAAGTAGAAAACGATGACCCATGAAAACAATGAATGATTAGTGGCTTTTGTCTGCTTTTGATCCCAGGAGTTTGCTTCCTCATATACGTCCGCTATAGCTTACACTAAAGACCATTACAGATCGCAGGATTTTTTTGGCATAAACGTTACTGGAATCTCGATAAAATGTGAGGTGAAAAAATATTCAGCAGGGTGAGACTGTTTGCTGAAATACGCCTCTTGAAACAGAGACATTGCTAAAGAGAGTAAAGTTTCTGCAGCCAGTTCTATAGTTGGATTTCACTTCACGCAATTAAAAAATATAATCGCTTATCATTCAAAAATAATGTCAAGAAATTGAGATAATGTACCAAAAATAAGAAATGAACTACCTGTAATAGTGTCAGGAGTGTGTGATATCCCGTACTTGAGTTATTCAGCAAAATGTACCCCTCAAAATTACAGCGGTTTAGTATGTAGAAACCACGGGCACAACTAAAACATCTGGACTTCAGTTTGACTATCTTAAAACCTTTCGTCTCGCTGTCGAGCTTGCAAACAATCCTATTGACACTTCTGTCTACATATTAGTTGTTCACACATAGCAAACACAAGGAGAATCGCCATTTTAGCGTTCGCGATGTTAACATGGCGGCCTTCGGCGGCCTTGTTTTTTGCAATCTCATCCCCAGGGCATTCCGAGAGGTACTGCCAAATTTAGCTTGCGCTTGCGCAGAAACGCCGGAAGCGAACTTTGTGGATGAAACGCGAAGAATCAAGCGCATATCTAGACTCGGCCCGACTTCCGGCCGAGTAACAAACATTCTGCATGACCGGAGCGAGCAATTCGCCTTTCATAAGTGTTACTTGAAGTAGTATTTAGAGTCTTCCCATTATCAACAATCCCAAACATGTTGTCAGCAGTCAAAAGTCTTGAAAACGTGCTCATTTACAGTAGAAGATTTTGAAGGGAGCAATTTTTCAGTTGCAATCAAGTCCCTTGTTGCTTTATCGTGTTCCGAGACAGCCGCCATATTTGATTTTTACAGCTTTCGAAAGCATCAGAACTGTGAGTAAAAAGCATTTCAAGTTTTAATATGCCATTTTACAATATACCACCGCCACAGCCTATGAATGTAAAGGACGATGTGTCTACAAATTGGAAACTGTTTAGACAATCATGGCAGTATTATGTCACCGCAACCGAGTTGAACAAGAAACCGAAGGCAGTTCAGGCTGGGGCATTATGTACTGTTAAGGGGATGGACTGAGTTAAAGTTATGAACAGTCTCATTGCCCTTACTGAGGATGGTAAAAGTGACCCTGAGAAGATTTTGTTTGCTTTCGGCGACCATTTCATGCCTCAAAAAGATTTGTTGTTTGAACGAGTCAAGTTTGAATCAATATGTTGTACGGTTGTGTCAGTTAGCAGAATCTTGTGAATTTGAAGATCGTTCTGAGAGTTTAATTCGTGACAGATTAGTTATCGGCACTCGAGATTCATCCACTCGTGACCGCCTACTCAGGGAGCGGCCAATTCCAGGGTTTCCGAGATGCATAGAAGCTCTTAGAGCAAGCGAGTTATCAAGAGTTCACAAAGAACATTTTAAAGAAACAATAGCTGATTCTTCACATACAGTTCATGCAGCTAGTAAGCACCATTCTGCTAAAGACAAACACAATTCTGCAAACGACAAGCACAGTCGTTGTAGTCATGAAACCAAACCAAGGAAAGCAAGTCCTGAGAAAGAATATGTAAGTGTGCTATGCAAATTTTGTGGCACAATTCATCCTTATGATAACCAAATGTCCAGCTTCAGGCAAAACCTGTGACAAATGTGGTAAACAAGGCCATTTTGCTGCATATAAAGACATAAGAATCCTACCAGCTCAACAGCTAAGAAAGTACACTACACCAGTGGTACACAAAGATTTCAAGGAGAAGACAATGAATCAGACAATTCAGTTTTCACTGTAGAGCGAATTGGAGTTATTAGCAGTAACACGGGCAGGTCCACTTTCATGGTCCCTCTCACTTTTCACACAGATTACACTCCCGCAGTTACAGCTCAGCTTGAGACAGGGGCAACATGCAGTGCAATGTCCAAAACAGATTTGTTGACCATATTGCAAAGTGGTGAAGTCCATTTGGACCCCTGGTGGGAAGATAAAGTTGTATGATGGTCGGGTGGTTGAACCACTGGGATCTTATACCTTCACAGTGAGTCTTAATAATGGTCCACAATGCAAAGTACCATTTGACATCTTAGAAAGTGCACCGTGGCCTATTATCGATGACAGCACCTGTGCCAAACAAGGATGGATTTCTTTAGGAACAAACCAGTCTATTCATGCACTGAACAGTGAGCAGTATGAACGGCTCTCAATTGATGATCTTTTGAAGGCTTATGATGATGTATTCGGTGTCTTCTAGGTGAATACCATATTGAAGTTAAACCAAGTGTCAAACCTGTACAGCATGCTCCAAGATGAGTACCACTTCTACTCAAAGCGAAGCTCAAGGAAAAGATTCATGAAATGGAACAGCGAGGTATCATTGTCAAAGAAAATGAACCAATACAATGAATTAGCAGCCTTGTACCAGTGCAGAAAGCGGGAAAGTTACGCGTGTGCATTGATCCTCCAGATTTGAACAGGGCCATCAGGAGGCCTAAATACCAGATGCCTACAGTGGATGAAGTATTGCCTAAACTAGCTAATGCTAAAGTTTTCACAGTCTTGGATGCAAAGGATGGCTTTTACCAAGTTAAACTCGATGAAGAGAGTTCCCCGTTAGCAACGTTCTGGACCCCATTTGGTCGATATCGTTACCTCCGGATGCCACAAGGTATCAGCAGTGCTCCTGAGGAATATCAGCGTCGTTAGAATGAAGCTCTTGTAGGCCTGAAGGGTGTAGACGTCATTGCAGATGACATCCTATGTTAGGGAAAGTGGAGCGACTACAGAAGAAGCGTTAGCAGATCGTGATTGCAACTTACTGAACTTGCTGAAGCGTGCACATAGAGTGAATTTGAAGCTGAACAAGAAGAAGTTAAGGTTGATTTTAGACCAAGTTACCTACATGGGTCAGCTGTTTACTTCTGAAGGACTGAGGCCCGACCCAATGAAAGTAGAAGCTATTGCAAGTATGCCACGACCTGATGACAAGAAGGCTGTCCAGCGTCTGTTAGGATGTGTGAACTATCTATCCAGATTCATGCCAAAGCTTTCCGAAGTATCTGAACCCCTTCGAAAGTTAACCGAGAAAGATACTGTCTTCATATGGGAAAGCCAACAAGAAGAAGCATTTCAATCCATCAAGAACATGATCAGTTCTGCACCTGTGCTCAAATATTATGATGTATCCTGTAAAAATACCATCCAGTGTGATACCTCAGAGCCCGGCTTAGGAGCCACGTTGCTACAGAACGGGTAACCAGTAGCCTTCGCATCAAGATCCTTGTCAGCTGCAGAGCGTGGTTACATTCAAATTGAAAAAGAATGTCTTGCCATTGTATTTGCTAACAGTCGTTTCAATCAGTACCTGCACGGTAGAGAATTAACAATGGTGGAAACAGACGACAAACCATTGGTTCCATATTTCAGAAGTCTCTTAATTCCGAACCCAAACGGTTGCAGAGAATGCTCTTACGATTACAGAGATACAACCTTCAGGTGAAGTATCGTACAGGATCTCAGATGTACATCGCAGACATGTTGAGCAGAGGTTATTTCCAAACAGATCACACCCAAGATGGAAACGTCCCAGAGTACCAAATCTTCCAGCTCAAGGAAGAACAGCAGCTGTTCCAAGAGATTGCTGACATCAACCAAGGTGATTACATGCGCCTATCTGAGGGTACGCATCAGTAAATTAAGCAGTGCACCCTAGCAGATGCCACCTTGCAATTTCTTGTTAATACAGTCACAACAGTGTGGACAGCTTCAAGAGAAGATGTTCCTATTTGCATTCCCGAGTATTGGAACTACAAGGAAGAATTAACGGTTCAAGGTGGAGTTCTTTGCAAAGGAATGAAAGTGATTGTCCCCTTTTCTATGAGACCTCAGATGATTTCCAGAGTTCATTCCAGCCATCTTGGTCCTGATGCGTGTGTTTGTCGAGCATGTGATGTGTTATTTTGGCCAGGCATGGCAGGTCAAATCAAAGAATCAATTCAGAATTGGGAAGTCTGTAATGACTTTCTTGCTAGACAACAGAAGGAGCCACTAATGACACACAAGCTTCCAGACTTACTATGGTCAAAAGTCACTCAAGACATCTTTGCTTGACAACGATCGAACAGTATTTAGTGAGTGTTGACTACTATAGTGACTCTTTTGAATTAGATATCCTAGAAGACACAACTACAGAAACAGTGATTTTGCTAGACACGGCATTGCTGACATGGTCGCAGACAACGGTGCTCACGGTATTCCGGTTCACAGTTTGCCAGTTTTGCTCAGGAATGGGAATTTCAGCACACAGCTTCCTCACCATTGCACAGTCAAAGTAATGGAAAAGCTGAGTCAGCAGTCAAGATAGCCAAGACCTTAGTGAAGAAGGCAAAGCGTGACAACAAAGATGTGCATATGTCCCTGCTGGTCCCGTCTCACAACTCTTCATAACTGATTCTGTGGGACGTTAAAGAACCCACGCACTGTTCGAAAAGAGTAGGGGACGTAGTTCCCGGTGTGGTGGTCTATCTCTACTTGAATGTGGTTATGGGGGAGGGTTTGCAGTTACGAGCCTACAGTAATTGGCGCAAGCTGTAGTAGTGTCCCTGCCAGGTCTCTGGCGAAGTTGAATAAATAAATAAATAAATAAATTGAATGGCGCAACACTCCAGACAGCAATGGGTTAAGCCCGGTGCAAAAGCTTATGTCCCGCAGGACAAGAACCACCATTCCAACATCCGACATCTTGCGTAAGCCGGAAGCTGCTGTTGGCGTATTTGATAACCTCACAAGGAAGAGGCATGTGGCTAAAGCAAGTCATGCTAAGCATGTTAAACCATTACCAGAGCTCCTAATTGGGGAACCATTTAGACTTCAGCCAGCAAACTCTAAGGCTCCGTGGGAGAAAGGTTCTTGTGTCGCAAAAGTTGGTCCACGTTATTTTCTTATTAAAACAGAGAATGGAAATCTTTGCAGACGGAATAGCAAGTTCATTCGTCAACTTCCTTGCAAGGCACCAGATCAGTCTCCAATCACACAGAACAGTGATCAAGTCTCTGAGCGGTCTGTTGCTGCTGGTCCAAGCGTTCAAACTAGTGTTAGTCAAGTACCGGACATAGATCAAGTACGAGCTGTCGTGACACGGAGTGGCCAAACCAGTGTGCGTCCGTCTAAGCTGAAGGATTTTGTGACTTAGTGAACTCTGATTTTTTTTCTTTTGTCTTTTAGCTTATCTTCAGAGAACAGTGAAGAGAGACAGATTTTTTTTGTATCACTTGCTTTGTGAGAAGTTGTCACTTGTTTCCCAGTGATTGTTTATATTTCTCACTAAGTTTTCATTGTTTATGTTTTAAAATGGGGAGATGTTACATGAAATAGTATTTAGAGTCTTTCCATGATTCTAAGAGTGCATTAAAAACCACATGGCTCGTTGAAGTTGTGCTTGTTTCCTTTAGTTACAAAACCTTTTATCATCAATCCCAAACAATAAGTGTGTCCACGTAGCATCTTGCCCTATGTAGAGGCCTGGCGGGGTCCATTGCATTGCTCAGCAGCAAATGCGGCGTTGTAAACCATGTCTGAGAGTAAGATCACAATCATAATAGGTGTAGACACCACCATTTTATACTTCCCGTCAGCAAAGGGAAATCTGCAGACAGTTTCACAAAACCCTTTAAAATTAGATTTAAGAATAATTATATCGGACTTAATAAGACTTTTTATATTATTACTAGGACAGTGGTTTTCAATTGATTCTTCACGTTTGTTTGCATTTGCTTTACTTCGCTCTGTAATTGGTTGGCAGAACTCGCGCCACTTTCTCAACCAACTAGAAGCAAAACCCAAACCAATCGTGATTTGCACGCGCGCGTTTTCCCGCGCTTGGGGTCGGCTGCATGCAACCATTTTTATCGTGGTTGGCTCATTGACCTGGTTGCGTTTTAATGCGGTTTGGTCAAAACAATAACTTGGATTTCGTTTTAGGGCACTAAATTGAAAACCGCTCTATTGATGTTACATCATTGTGTTCGATCAAACCTGTGTTTTCCGGCCAAATGTTCGGAGTATTTTCATTAATTTACGTGTGGACAAAAGGACCAACCTGATGAATAAAATCTACCTTTTCAAATAAACAATCACGAAAACAAAGGATAAAATAATAAAATACACGCTTATGAAACTCAACCAAGCTCGCCTGTTGCTTCAGGTGACGCGAAGTTTTGCGCAATCTTACATTGTGTATGTCTTATGGACACATCCTTGCCTTGGGGTCCATCAAAGCTATCAGTAAAACTTCGGAAATTCGCAGGTGTGAGATTTGTCCATGTTTTAAATGTTTTTGCCTGTTGAAATGTAGGCTCCTTTTATTTCGCTCCTTCTTCCTTTCATTAATCTCGCATGGCTGCCTTATCACTTCCAATTGACGACATTAATTATTCAAGAAAAAAGCTGGACCATCCTACCAAACTTTCGCAGCGCGTTAAAAACATTTTAAAAACATTTGTAAAACATGTTTCAACTGCCATGACATTCTACAGTTTACATTTCGCTGGTATTGTGATTTCGCGCGCTCTGATTGGTTAACTGATTTGTCTTAACTCGGAGGTGATTAGCAAGTACTATTCACCTCCGAACAGCCGGCATGCGAGATTTTACAATCTCCGACCTATATAGGTCAGTATTGTCACACATAAAGTAATGTTTTGGTCCACTAATTATTCAGCTTGTGTGGTATATACTAAAACAATTATTCACCTCAGTGTCGGTGAAAGTGGTGGATAATATCCACCACTATTCACCTCCACTTCGGTGAATAATTGTTAATTATTATTATGCTATCTCCTTTAACTTTATGCCATATTACAACACAATAGCCGAGCCCATTCCTAGGGCCTAGGGCTAAAATATAACGAGGTAGAAGTCTTTTTGATGGAGAGGGTCTTTCTTAGTTAGGATGTGAGATGTTCCTAGTAGTGTTATCTTCTGTAGTTCAGTAATTTTGATGTTACCCGGGATTTGTTTGGTGCATTTCTCCAAGCCCTTTTTTATTAGTCTCAGTGCTCCAATCACCAACCCCCCCAATCACCACCCCCCCCCCCCACGCCACATTTTCATTGTTTGTATTTTGACTCGCCCTATGGGTACGGGACGGTCAAAATACAGCACGACTCGTAAAAATACTCCGCCATACTACATGCCAAAACATCTAGATATATGTCTTTGGCCAAAGGGGACAAGGTAATCGTGTAAAAAATGAGTAAGAAATACTGTCCGGTTTTAAAAGTCTTTTGGACATTATTCAAGTTTGGATGCCGACCGGTAATTAAAATTTGTCCATCATTTGTCAACCTGTCCGGTTTTTTCGATCGTTTTGAACTTTATTCAAGACAAGATCTAAAGTTTGAATGCCCTCCTCTAATTAAACGGAATTAGTCAAACATTTTGTTTTTACTTAAACTGTCCTACAAGTTTTAATTATCGAAGAAAAGTTGCGGCCTTTAAAAATATTTAACTATTTTTAAAATAGAAGTAAGTGATTGTTCAAACACACCTTAAAACTGTTAAAAGAAAATTAAATTCTCATTCATCCGTTCGCCTAAAAATTTTATCCCTGTCCTAATTTTTATGAAATACATTTTCGTGGAGTGAGTCCAGTTTCGAGTGCATTCAGGAACGATGGTCATTAAGAAGAACTATAAGCCCCTTGTCTGCTGTACTAAATTTTTTATAACACAATTTTTGCTCTAAATTGTCCAGCATGTGCGAGACAGTTTAAAAGCTTCCTGAGTTCATTTAGCAAAGAACGTCGTGAATTTTAATTTTTATTTGTTGTTTTCTCCATTAGCGGGCTTCTGTACGTCAGACGAAAAGCAAACATCACGAAATGAATTGAAAGCGTTTTTGGCCAGTGAACAGAATGATATAGTCCAATTTTCTTTTGAATGTGATTTTTTTTTATTACGACATTAGAGGAAAGTAGAAAAATTCTACTGCACAGTGTTTGACGGCAGGTCCGTATCCAGTATGAGGCGAAGCGAAGCACTTACCCTAGTAAAAATTTTGAATTTATTTGCTCAGTTGTATGTGTGTTTCAGAAAGTGGGTTCAAATCATTGAATTAAAGCGAACCCTCAGAATATGCAGCGCTTTCCTGATGATAAATGAGAAATGTTGATACAGAACCACTTCAAATCTTACCGCAGAGGGACGCAAAGAGCCAGAGATGGATCGCCCTGGCATCTACCATTCAGAATACTTCTTTCATTTTCTTTACAAGGTGCGAGTTTTCTAGTGCGGCTTTTACGGGCTAGCCAAAAGCACGCTATGTTATAACAACTGTTGATGCGAGAAAATAAGCTTTTACCATCAGTCTAATTTTCGATTGTTAGGTTTAACGACTGATCGACCGTTCAAATTCTCCCTTTTAAGGAACATCATTGCCGAATTTCTGAATTTCACCTAAGGGTTTGTGGTTACTGCTGTAAAAAGTTTCCTTCTTGTTAGTAAAACGTTAGCTTGTCTGTCTGGCAAACGATTATACAATGACTATACATTGCAATTGTTTGACTTCAATGAACAAGTTGTGGTACGTGTGTATCAAAATGTAAAACGAACGTGCAGAGCGATTGTTTTTGCTCATTAAGCCTATTGTTTTGTGACGTTTTCGTTGCCTGGAAAGGCCGGAAATGGACAACAGCATATCTCGATCTCCGGCCTTTCCCTACATCAAGGTACCACGGAAAGCCGTAAAAATGGCGAGCAAAAATTTATCTTTCAAATCGGAACTCTTATTCCCCACGGTATCAACGAGCGCTTTTCATTCAATTAATTTGTTCCTGTTTTCACTTTACCATGTTACCACCAATAGCGTAGCTCTATATTCTGTATATAAACCATACACAATCCACAATTCCTCGATTTGCTCCGACGAAAGGCTAACGCTCGAAACGTCAGCTAATGTAATCCCCGTACGGTGGTCAATTCACATTATCAACTCCGTTGATAAACCAAATTTTCGTCTTTCACTCCCCCACCGACACAGCACCACAGTTTCTTTAGAAACTAACACCCTTTATATCATGAAAAATGTCTGTCATTTTGGTTTAAAATAATATAGTCGAGTCAATCGTATGTGTCACGATTCCCTGAGAGTATGGTAAGGTCTGTATTGGAGAGACGGCCGAGAAGATCTATGCATTAACAGATCAAGGAACACGATAGAGACATACGGCTTGTTCAACCCCAATTCTCCGCCGTTTCAGAACACAGCCATGTATGCGATAGGACACTATCCGCTCTGGGACGAGGTTAAATTTATTGACCGAGACCCACATTGGTAAAACCGCAGGTTAAAAATGTAAGAATTCACCGGGGACCGTTGATCGAGATCCCTGAAGCGTGGATACCCACGATCAAACAACACAACACCCGATCGGTACCAAATCGGATCGCCAAGGGTACAATTTCTAGTCTGAGCAACAAGGATCGAATTCCTCCAATCAACAACGAGCTCGCCTAAGCGAGAATCGAAACGCACCAATCAACACCAACCACAGTGCAACCTTAACTGATACACAGCCAGCCTGACGAAAACGGTCGAAACGCTGAGATCAACATCCTGATCTGTGTGATCATGATGATCATTCGTGAAACAAACGATTCACTTAACTATGATTGCAAAACATGTTTCAAACTCTCATCACATTCTACAGTTCACAGCTGATCACATTTTGCAAGAAGAAATTCGTACCCGGTAGCTTGTATTTTAATGTCAACTCATCTAAATAAGTATTAGTTTAGGAAAGAAAATAAAGAAAAATCGTGTAAGAATTGACTGAAAAAACTGTTCGGTCTTTAAAACTCATTTTGGGCATTCCAGTTTGAATATGACGGCCAGTAATTAAATATTGTCAAACATTTGTCAAACTGTCCGGTTTATTCAAGGATATACCTCACAAATTAATGTGATTTGGTAAGCTGAAGCCACTCTAAAGGCACTAAGGCCACATGGTAGCGGGCATTACCCCTTACATATGTAATGCCCGCTACCATGTGGCCTTAGTGCCTTTAGAGTGGCTTCAGCTTACCAAATCACATTAATTTGTGAGGTATATCCTTGTCACTCCAGCCACATCCCACAAGCTTTACGTTTTTACTGCTTGTCCGGTTTATTCGATCGTTATGGACATTATTCAAGTATGAATACCGAACAGTAATTAAAATTTGTCAATCATTTTAGTTTTAGTTCAGTAAACTATCCTACATGTTTTAATAATCAAGGAAAAGCTGCGGCTTTTAAAATTATTTAACTATATTGTTTGTTTTGAAATAGAAATAAGTGATTATTCAAACACACTTTAAGACGGTAAAAAGACTAAAATTAAATCCTCATGCATCCGTTCGTCTAAAAATTTTACTCCTGTCCTAATTTTTTATGAAATACATTTTCTTGGATTGAGTCCAGTTTCCATTGCATTCAGGAACTAGGCTCCTTGTCTGCTGTACCAAATCCTTTATAAAACAATTTTTGCTCTAAATTGTCCAGCATGTGTGAGACAGTTTAAGAGTTTCCTGCGTTAATTTAGCGAAGAACGTCATAAATTTTAATTTTTATGTGTCGTTTTCTCCATTAGCGGACTTCTTGAAGTCAAAGGAAAAGCAAACATGACGTAAATGAATTGAAAACGTTTTTGGTGAACATAGTCCTTCTTCCATTTTCTTTTCAAGGTGTTTTTTTAGTACGACATTAGAGGAATTAAATAGAAAAATTCTTCTGTAACAGCGTTTTACGGCAAGTCCGTACAAGTCAGTATGAGGCGAAGCGAGGCGCTTGCCACAGTAAACATTTTGAATTTATTTTGTTTGTATGTGTGTTTCAAAAAAAATTATCTGGGTTCAAATCATTGAATTAAGGCGCGTCCACAAAATCTGCAGCGTCTTCCATGCACAACGATGTTGACCCAGAACCCGTTCAGATATTACCGCGGTGGGATGCAAAGGGCCAGAGATGGATCTTCCTGGCATTTTCCAGTTAATTCCATTCGACTATTGTTTGTGTTTTTGGTGAACATACTACTTCTCCCATTTTCGTTTCAAGGTGCTTTCTAGTAAGATACTAGAGGAAAATAGAAAATGTCTCCTGTAACAGTCTTTCACGGGATAGCTAAAAGCGCGCCATAGTATAATTACTGTTGATGCGAGAAAATCAACCGGTCTAATTTTCATTTCAAATTTTGTCTAATTTCTTTATTTCACCTAACTGTTTGTTGGTACTGTTTTTCAAACAATCTCCTCCTTCTTGGAAAAAGTTAACTTTTAAGTCTTGCATACGATATATATGATGGCTATACAAATTGTCTGCCTCGAATGAACAAGTTGTGTTTTTACAATGCAGTGCACATGCGAAGTTGCGGTTGTCTTTATTTCTGGTGGACGCGTGCCCCAAAGGTGCAAACTTTCGAACTTTATTGAATTTAACACGGAATTCCTTCACTATGCATGCGCAAAGAATAATTTTTTTTCAAATCCGGATTCTTTTTATCGGCTGAGAGTTTCTTTTCCTGGGGAG
Source organism: Pachyseris speciosa (assembly GCA_016490735.1). Lineage (NCBI taxonomy): Eukaryota > Metazoa > Cnidaria > Anthozoa > Scleractinia > Pachyseridae > Pachyseris > Pachyseris speciosa. The sequence continues at coordinate 190,719 of JAEMWC010000345.1, forward strand.
TTGCCCGGTAAATTAGACTCCAGAAATTGACTCTGTTTCTAGGAATGACATGCAACTTAAAACAGATTTCTCGGTACTTTCTTCGTAAGCTATCTTCATAGCGCACAAGGATTCCACGTCTCTAACTTAATGCCAGGCGAAAATGAGAGATGAAACGTATAAAACTTAGTGATAATACTCTCTCTAGTATAGGGAAAACATACAAAAGGCTAAGAATGGTCCCCTTTTAATAGTGTCGCAATTTTTTCTCTCACTTGTTCTTTGTTGGTTCATTTTCTCGTCGCTTCTTGCAGTCTACTAAGCATTTTTCCGTCGTAGAATCTATGTGATTCGTTCTGGCTATACAGGTTTAATAACACAGGTTTAATAACTGTAACTGGGTGTTTGTTTTACTGGAACTGCCTCCCTGAGGAAATAGTAATCTCTTTTTCTTTAGATTATTTTAAATTCAATCTGTCGATATTTTATTAAAAAAAACTTTTTAGTGATTTAGTTTGGTCTATGTAACTTGTGTAGTTGTAGATGTATGAAAATCGTTTACTTTTTACTGAATACTTGAAAAATATAAAACGTTTGTGGCTTACCTTTCACTGAGTGAAGTTGTAACCGAGCCGCTATCTCATCTCAAGTCAGACTGCTTTGTTAACTAACACAGAACACTTTTAAAATAAGTCTGCGGGTTGTTGAAATTGATATGAGCCTGTTATTTAGTCGAAGCAGGTGAAAACAATGTTTGCAATAACAGGATGCAAATGGGATATCGACCTGCCCACGCTGCATGCCTACGTTTGGTATTCAGAAGTCATAAAGGGAGCTTAGTTTAGAACTATTCTTGATATACTACTGCGGTTTTTGAAGAAGATTACACGGAATGAGGTTTCGCTAGTGCCCCTTCTTTTGGGAATAACACGGCGGAGCAGGAATATTCGGAGCAGACAGTATTCGTATACATTTTTTTTGAACACCATTTTCCGAATTCATGAACGGAATATCATTCTGAAAATGGACAGAGTACAGTTTGCTCGAAATAAGAAACATCTGTTTTTTTGTACAGTTTTGGCGGGAAAATCCTGCGTGGCCCGCCAAGCACGTGACGTGCCACACCTGGGGTTAATTGCCGAGTCAGGGTGTCATTGTTTCCTGTTTGAGTACGTGACTTGCTCAAGACTTTAGAAAAAAACAATTCACCTAATGGTTGCTAAAACTCCTTTATATCTCGTAGACTGACGACTTAGTAAACAGGAGAACCTTATTTCAGATATTCTCTTATTCCTAATTGAGCTGGAACACCAATAACCATAATACACCATTTTGCTAATGATCAGTTCCTGGTGAATTTTGGGTAGATCCAGTCTTTTCTGGGGGCAAACGGTCAAAATTACAATTTTAAATTACGTCCCAAAATGGCCGTTTGCCCCTACAAAGGTCTGGATCTACCCACAATTCACCAGGAACTGATCTTTAGCAATATGATGTATTGCTTACTTTGGAAAAGACTGGGAAAGAGAGTGTCGCGTGAGGAATTGTGGATTGTTTTGGGGGGGGACGCGATTGTTTCTTCGTAACATGAAAATTTGGAGTTGATAATGTAAATTGACCACCGTACAGGGATTCAAATAGCTGACGTTTTGAGCATTAGCACTTCTCAAAGATGGGGTATGGTGGTCAATTTACATTATCTACTCCGTTGGTAAACCAAAATTTTCGTGTTTCACTCCCCCACCGACGCTGAGCACCACAGTTTCTAACCCCCTTTATTCATTTGTTCATCCCGGGATGACTTTCTTCCCGGAGCAATTTTTTATTTCTGTTTACATGTGTGGTTTTATCCCGGGACGAACGAAAACAGTTTCGCCCTGGGACGAAACGCTCGCTTTTAAAAGTCTTATTTTTTATCCCGAGAAGACCAAAAATTCCATGAAAAAGGTTTTTGGTCACGTTTCACCCTGGGGTTAAATTTCATCTCGGTGCTGAAAACCGAGATGAAGTCATCCCGGGTTGAACAAATTTCACTCCGAGATCATGTAAACACCAATAGGAAAATAACCAGACACCGGGGTGAAATTCGTCCCGGGATGAGTTCTCTCATGTAAACAGGCCCTTAGTCAGAACCTGACTTGCGCGAACCATGACAGCAGGCGCGAACCCGCCAAAGCTTCCCTAAAAGAAACATTCTCTAAGAATTCTGAGTAAACCATGTTCTGTTTTTTCTGCTATCTGGAGTAGATAATACTTTAGGTAACTCTTTAAAATTGCATGGCACATCCTTACTGCGCATAACTTATGGCGTCATTAGCGCGCGTTTGTGCGCATTCAAAACATGGCAAATTTTCGTGACATTGAACTCTGTCAGTTGAAAAATTGCTATTTTCTCCTGAACGAGCAATGCTACCTTTCTTTTTTATCGCGTTATTTCAGCTAAGTAATCATCTGCTTTTCGCTTAGAGATTGCAAAAATGAGTTATGGCTAGAAACGCGAGCTTGCCTATTCATACCCGAAGACATGAAATGCCGACTTCTAAAACGTGCACCCAAGCGGCGTTTTTGCTCAATTCTACTCGATCATAGACTTGTTTGCTTTAAGAGGGAGTATTCCGTTGTTCCTTGTGCTTCATGCAATACATGTGTAATGGTCTGTTTTAATTGCTTAATGTCTCTAAGAGACGAGAAGAACCGATCAGATTAGACTCATTTGTTGATTGCCGGCAGTTTCAGGGTTTTGGGTAACTTGAGAGGGCACTGTGACCTGTTCTTTTTAATTCATATTTCGAAACAATAGATGACAATAAACAATCAGGGAGAATTTGTAAAAAAATGTACGTCAACTTTTATTTCAGGGGCATCACCATAAAACTCGAGAAAGAAAGATTTCTTTGAGCATGGAACTCGTTTTTATTTCGTTTTAAGGTTGATTAAATAATTACAAGAGGCATAACGATAATTGACAACAAAGCAAAAAAAGTGTAAATGATGCATAAATAATTTGCCTTACTGGTTAACTGATCACTTTACAGGTTTGTTGATCACAAATGTACAAGTTGTAAAAATCATGGTTATGCTTACGACATTGGATTTGTATTGTAAGGAGAAGTTACATGATGATTACTAAGAACATCTTTGGGCAAGTATTACTAAACAATATCCACAGATTGATAATTTTCTATATTCCCATCACCTGTATAACAATGTATTTACATTTTAAGGAAAAGTTACATGTTGATCACTCCTGAGAGTAAAAGATACAGTGTATAGCCCAAAGAGGAATCAATATCGGTTACACCGAAGATCTTTTAATTCCACTTCATATTTCCGCTGCACGTTTAGCCTCTTATTTAACACAAGTGGGTAGAATCTCGAGTGCTTTAGTGAGGCAATCAATAAAAATAAAAAAGTAAATGAATGAACCAATTTGAAAGGTGCGAACGCTCCACTTGGCATCGTGTTCGGTTCGATTTCTTTCAAAAGATAAACAACCGCGAAAAGCTCGTGAGCGGTGATGCACAGAAAAGTACGAAGAGGGGTTATCCACTTTGAAGCTGCGGATGAGATTGATCGATGATTTAAAATTGGCAGAAGCATAGCATTTCCCTGGTGTGGCGTGCATCAGTGACCTTTTGGCGCACGAAACCATTAGCCATTAGCATCTTTTTCGAACATCTTCGATTTAGAACGTACACTGATTCCACCCTGGGTTATACTCAAATGACATCGAGAGGATGGTTAGCGGCCCATGGTATTCCTATCGGATATGTGTATGAACACTGCAAACTTACTGAGCTATACAATATACTTTTAGGGCAGCAACCCAGGATACCAACTTACATCAACTGAATGTGATATTTATCAAATTGCAAATGATAAAATGTGCTATTTACAAGAATAAGTTCACTTACGTTAAAAATCTCAGACTTAAAAACTTTCACTTTCAGAAGATCTAATCTTCCCAAAAAATCTGAAAAGGATCGTGTATTTCTATTTGCAAAATTCTGAAAACCAAACTGCTCCACATGAAAGCGCTGCTAAAACGTTTGAATGATCACAGTTTAGGATTTTTTTGTACAGCATGAGAAACAGCACCACACTGAGGAAGTGCTGCTCAGTAGCTTTCATTACCAGTACTATCACTATCACTATCACTATCACTATCACTGTCACTGTCACTGTCACTGCCACTGTCACTATCACTACTATTACTATTAGTATTGCTATTGCTATGACCATCACTATCACTATCACTATCACTGTCACTGCCACTGTCACTGTCACTGTCACTGTCACTGTCACTATCACTATCACTATCACTGTCACTATCACTGTCACGATCACTGCTATTACTATTAGTATTGCTATTGCTATTGCTATTACTATGACTATGACTATGACTATCACTATTACTATTACTATTACTATTACTATTACTATTACTATTACTATCACAATGACCATTACTATTACTATTACTATTACTATCATAATTATAAAAATTACAGTTTCCTCGACTGTGATTGGTTTAAAAAACACCTATTTTCCACTAGTTCACGTGCCAAGTTGCTATCGGACAGTTTGTTATCGGACAGTTCAATAAGCCAATCACATTCAAAGTAGTATTTTAAATCAACCAATCACATACAAATTTGTAGTTTAAATCAACCAATCACAACCTTGGTTACAATCACCAACATTTTGATCGTAGTCAATTTCAGAGCGACATTAAACAATTTACCCTTCCTTTGTCAGTCTTTTAATGCAAAATTTCCTTCCCTTTTATAACTTGGCTCTTCTTATTTTCTCGGAAATTGTAATTTTTGTGATTAATTGGTAATAAGACTTTGTGTCGTAAAGAAACAAAATGCAAGCGAAAAACTTGTTTATTTTCGCATTTCTGGAAAAAAAGTTGCAGTGATGACGTAATCTGTGCATCTGTCCTCTAATAGATCATAGCTAAGAACCAATCACAACGCGCGAACTATTCACCTTATTATATAATTTCTATTACTATTACTATCACTATCACAATGATTACTACGCTGTTCTAGCTAAGCCTTTGGTTCACACCTAACGCCAAATTTCGCGGGCAAAAGTTTACGCGCGTTTTTTCGTGAGTGACTATTTGGCTATGGCTTTCCGCTGGTTTAGTACGGTAGCCTAGTAGCTCAACCTTGGTATAAGAACCTGTGAAACTCACGAAAACACGTAACGAGACACGTAAAACAAAGAAAACAAAACATTCTAAACAATAGCGTACAGCAAAACAACACCGTTTAGTTTCTTCTTCATTATCGGTTTATCGGTAAATGCCTACCATATATTAGTGTTTTTTGTTTGCTATAAAACGAAAAAGAAATCAGTTGAAATGCTTCTGGTTTGCTCCCACACGTTATCGAATTGTGTGCAGCATATGTAAAGATCCTTTCCGAGCAGTTTTTGTAGCTAAGAAGGACGTTATCTGCCAAAAGAATTAGCCTGGTACACTCACTGAAATGAAATATGATGCAGAAACTTCGTGAAGAGCGATTTAGTTGCAATATTTTCGCGATAACAACCGAGAAAGTCATATTAACCGGCGAAGGCGTGTGGGTTTTTTTGTGGGCGTTAACGTCCTTAAATTAGTGAATGGAATAACCTGAGATCAGGCGAATCTTTTTTTCGCGGCGAGAGGAAAGAAAAAAAGTAAGCAATTCGCCTGATCGCAGAATAATGAATGGTGCAAAGTGCAAGTTACAGAATTGGCAAAATGACCAAATGCAAGCATGTGGCATGGCTTGAGTCAAATTTAGGAAAATTCGAAGAAACAACTTTGAAAAAGTTTGCCATAACAACGCTAAACTTGGCAACTTAACGAACGCTGCTCATTTTCCGTTTACAAGCTTCAAGTGGAACGTCACCCGATCGCATCCTTTTATAACTGTTTCTTTACCGCAATAGATAATTGTATGGTTGTCTGTTTCACGAATCTGTCCGGAATAGCTGATGTCACTTTGTCCTGAAAAGGAACCAACTGAAGTCATGTGTGAATGATTTTGTATTTGAAAGCCCAAACAAAAGAATTCAACCATGCATCAAACCCTTTTTTCTTTCTGTTCCTTGAGTGTTTGGCAAAAGTCATACAATTATTCACAAAATTACGAAACTAATAGGGACCTACAATCATAGCCAAAAGGGACAATATACAATATCATCTCAGTTGATAAAACCAAATCTTCGCGTACCACTTCTCTACCTATCCAGCACCATAGTCTAAAAACTTTTCAAACTAACCCTTTTACAGATTTACAGTGTTGATAGCGACTGTAGACATCGCCATAAACCAACATCGCCAGTCGGTGGGAAGGTGGGGGGGGGGGGGGGGATAGGGTGTTGATAGCGACTGTGTAAATACAGTGTTGATAGCGACTGTAGACATCGCCTTAAACCAACATCGCCAGTCGGTGGGAAAGTGAGGGGGGGGGGGGGGGGAGGGGAGGGGAGGGGGGAATACGGCGTTGTAGTTAACCTTTTGTGCAGTGTCCGAAAATGTTTACCAGGATTCTACCTTTCCCAAGTGATAAGCAGTCTGTAACCAAAAGGAGAGCGAATTTACTGAAAGTTACATTTAATTTTAAGGTGAAATCGTCACTTATGCCCTCTTTGCACCATACCCTTGATGCCCCTCTGAAATATTAAAGGGACACTGTCACGGATAAACCCACTGTCTGGATAAACCCAAAGGTGGTATTTCAACCAATGGAACCTTTCAAAAAGTTGTGCAGTTCTTTATGAAGTTCTTAATACGTGCCTTGAAACTTTTTGCACTTCTCTATGGCCATGGGTGTAAGTGGATTGCTACTACTTCTTCAAATTTTGTCATTGTGTCTTGGAAAAATCGCCATAAAATAGTCTAGTTTCTTTTCCTTCGGAGAAATAATTTGGAACTGATACCTCCCCATGAAACACAGGCCAATCGTGTAACAGGAAAAGTACATACTTACAATTTGAACAAACTTTAACAATAATTCCCCGCGGCAGTGGCCCTTATAAGTCAACTGTGTTGGCTCGTACGACATTACATACAAAGAGAGGTAGATTTAACTGTGAAGAGGACTTACATCAAAATAAATAATGATTCAAGCCTTAACATGCTTCAAAGTCCGAGCTCTACCGGCCCTGGTTTATCCAATTTAACTAGTTGTTTCGTAAAATACTTCAACATCAGTAGGTGTAAACTGGTAGCTTCCAGCATAAAATGTGCAGGAAGAAGGAGGAGAATAGCCTGCTGGGAGAGGGTAGGAGCTGCCACAATTAGTGGATGAACCACTGTTGCTTGCAGCGTTGTCGCTTATGTAGATGTCGTGTCCGTTGCCAAACGTTAGTCCGTAGTTATAACATCTGTAAATGGCGCTGTGTCCTGGTTTCACCTTCAGCTTTAGTGGATTATTACCATAAATATTATACAGTGAGTAGATAAAGGCTTTATTGTCGGTGGCGAAGCTGCAAGGATCTAGGATAAAAAACAAAAAAATTCACATAACTAAATAATTCTGCGACATTACATCAGATATTCGTGAAAAAAATTCCCCACGCACTGCCACAACTTCTGACGAAATGCAACAGTTTTCGGGCTGAGAGGTTGTGTTGGGGGAAGTGGACTGCGCTTGTATATTCCGCATTTTAGAGCGTTTTACCGGTATTGCTAACCGCTGTGCCTGAATCAAGCAGCTCTCAGCGTTCAAATGCAAGGGAAGCTAAACCAGATCTGAAAAGAATTTAAAACAATACTGCAAACTAATTACTGCGGAGGGGAGTCAGACGCTTGAGGTATCTTTTCCAGTTCGTATTTGCTTTGTTCGTTTTATTAAAAAGCGATAGGACAGCTGTAAACACTCCACAATGGACTAATATCATTTTGGGTTTGCTGCGATGGAATAGCATCAAACAGCGGGAAGTAAAGATACTCCTATTCATTTCATGCTGGGGTTCTGTGGTGGACTAGCATCCCATCCAGGGGGAAGTAGTAATACTCCTAGTTACTTCATGCTGGGTACCCTGTGATGGACTAGCATCCCATCCAGGGGGGAGTAGTAATACTTCTATTCATTTCATACTGGGTATCCTGTAATGGACTAGCATCCCATCCAGGGGGGAAGTAGTGATACTCCCAGTCACTTCATGCTGGGTATCCTGTGATGGACTAGCATCCCATCCAGAGGGGAGTAGTAATACTCCTAGTCACTTAATGCTGGGTACCCTGTGGTGGACTAGCATCCCATCCAGGGGGGAGTAAAAATACTCCCAGTCACTTCATGCCAGGTATCCTGTGATGCACTAGCATTCTATCCAGATAGGGACGTGAGAAAAAACTCAAATTAAACAATTTGAGGTTTTACCTCCATGGGGTAGAAGACATCTTTAAAGATATTTCTGCTGGCCTATTTTCAGCTCAGTAGCATGCTTTGTTTTGAAAATAGAGTAGTTTGATTTTTGATTTTTTTTTCGCAATGCGTGACATCTGCATTGCTTCTGAGAAACATGTCACGTACAGGAAAATATCGATTCGCCTTGTGTTTTCGAGTTTTGAATAACCAATATGTTAAGAGAAGTGTCTGCGAATGTTTTCAAGTTTAGTAGAGAGCAAATTTGTTTTTCTGTGTATGTGCTAAATTTGTAAATTACGAGAGCGAAATATATCGTTGTTATTGTTGTTGTTCAAAGTGGAGTTCCGGCCGCCATATTGGTGTCCCTCAGAGGGACAACAATATGGCGGCCCCATATTAAACACTGTAATTTTGGGTGAAACCCTTTGCCAAATAACTCGAGCTCGGGTTATCGCAGAACCCTGAAACTTTGATACGATGTTTGTTTATTACTCTTCTACAATATCTCAATTTCTTGACTTAACCCTTTGACTACCAAATACGCATATATGCGTAGAATATACCGCTTTTGCTTTTATGATTTATTTCTTGTTTAAATTTTGTCACAAAGACATAATAATGTGTAAATAGCACTAAATGGTCCTTTTCGCAATTATCAAATCCAAAAAAAAACGACAACAATACCCGAATTCCGCTGCATAGCACAGTTTGTTTGGCAACAAAGCCCAAAATACCAGTCTTTTGACTAAAGAACAACACTTAAAATTACACATTTTCGTGGTCAACTTTTTAATAAAAAACATTACCCAAAAATCAAAATTCTACATTTACAGCAAACCTTAAGGCCAGACCTTGGCATCTGGATGGAAATTTTCCTCTCACTTTTTCCGCGGGCCACGCTTTAGCCATTTTATTGGAGCCAATCTCGCGTATCTCAAGTTGTCTTGTTCATGCCCCAAAAGGATTCTGGGAAAGGCAACTATTCCACGAACATAGAATTCTTCCATTTCCTATTTCAAAGTAAGGCCACCCAGTACTACCAGGAAAATATGACGTCCATTGAACTTTTTCCACAAAGTTGGCAGAGAGACACCTTCGGCCATCCACCGCCATATTGGCTACGAAGCAGATTTAGCGTCTCATTCAGCAAGAAACCGTCTCTCACCTCTGGCTTCTTTCAAAGGCTTGCCTTTACCCACATTCCAGCTTAAGGATGCCAGCCTGGGGGCCTTTGTGGAGGAAAATGGCTCGAAAAACCCCATAAAGCGGCAAATTTACCACAATCAAGCTTGTTGACTCGGTAAACGAACAACAGTCGCTAATGTGCGTGACGTCACATCTTTAGAGTGAGCCCACAGTGACACAAGACCGCTGTTATTTCCATCGCAACTCCTTAAATGGAGAAGATTTGTCCTCCAGACCAATTATCACTAAAAATTTACTAAAAAAATGCAGTAAATTGGCAATCAAAGGGTTAACTTATTGAAAGGTAAGCGATTTTATTTTTTATTTGCGTGATACTTGCGTAACGGGAAAACCAAGAATTAATTCTCATGTGATAGCAACGCATTCTGTGATACTTACTGTACTGATACCAAGAAAGGCTTGTGTATCCACCAAATACGTAACTACCGACTTTGATGATGGTAACAGTAGGTCCCTTCCCATCACACCTGCTGTGGAATGTAGAAGCCGCCCAACCGTCTGAAGCAGCGCGCCAACACCTCACAAACCTACTACGTGTTGAGTCCTGTAGAACTGGTTCTAAAAAGGAAGTCAAGTTGTACATGTACAGAGACATATTTGCGTTGTCAGAGCCGTTGAGAATACTGGATGTATGGAGGCCACCTATACGAAAAGAAATAAAATTCAAGAAAAAAATAAAATAGCAATAAGTTGTTTCAGAGAAAATAGAGCGCGGGAGAAATTTTAAATGTTGGCCTTTCTCTCGTAAAACTCTCTTTGGACGGAATGTCTGCCATATTGAATTTCAAAATAAGCGCAGAATTAACAGGCAGTTGGGCCGATGTGAGAAGGTTTTGCTTGCGTATGAAAAACAATTGCATCGGTGATTCGAGGAAGAGTTTTTGAACCTTTTCCGAAGAATTTCCTATTCGTCGCCAGAAAATTTCTATTGTCATTATTATGGTGCTTTATTTATTGATTTTGAACATTTTTGGTTAATTTGACGGTTAGGAGACGCCTCGGAGAAATCGAGAAATGACATATGGTGGATCTAAACCCCCAAACCGTGGTTTTAAAGAAATAATGACGTAATTCTCACGTTATATAAAGTTGTCAACCAACTCCTTGGTAAGTGGAGGACAGTAGGGGGCTGGGGAGTGGAGGGAGGGGAGGGGGGGGAGGGGTGTCGTTCAGTTATCCAAATCCCGTCCTTATTTTAGCCTGCGTGCAGACGCCTCCTATTTCCCTTTTCCTTGCGCAACAAATGAAATAAGAGACGTCTGCACGCAGGCGAACCTTATTTCGGACCGAAATGCATCATTTTCTACAGCCCGTTTACAACCCTGTTTTCTGAGTTGTAGAAATTGCCGACTGCCTTTTGATGCTTTGCGTCAATACCACGGAAGTGAACGCCAGGAAAAAAAACTGCTGAAAATTCGGTTCGAATCATATATTTTCTCTGTTCTCCCTTTTCATTTCTTGATAAAAATACATGTTTATACCCTTTTGTGGTTCTCTTACGAACTAAACCCAAATGCGGCATAGCTTTTTTTGCAGAGGACAGCAAAGAAATGTAACAGAATTTTTATACGTACTCGCAGAGCCATAATTTTTATCATTAAAATTATTTTGTGGCGTTCTCATTGCCGTTGCCGTCCTCGTTAATATACATATAATATAAAAAACGAAAATTTGGTTTATCAACGGAGTTGATAATGTAAATTGACCACCGTACAGGGATTCGATTAGCTGACGTTTCGAGCGTTAGCCCTTCGTCGGAACGAATCGAGGAATTGTGGGTTGTGTATGGTTTATATACAGAAAATGGAGCTACGCTATTGGTGGTAACATAGTAACGTGAAAAACATGAATAAATTAATTGAATGAAAAGCGCTCGTTGATACCGTGGGGATTAAGGGTGCCAATTTGAAAGATCAGTTTTTGCTCGAGATTTTTACGGCTTTCCGTGGTACCTTGATGTAGGGAAAGGCCGGAGATCGACATGTGTTGTTCACAATGGTTAGGGAGATTAAAATGCCGAGCGACAGGTTTGGATGCGTCTTTGTCATCTTTCTCAACATCACGAAGATGTTCTCGGAATCGGTCACCTAGTCGTCTTCCTGTTTCGCCGATGTATAACTTTTTGCATAATGTTCAGGTTATGCAATAGATAACATTTGCGGAGGTACACGTGAAACGATCAGTGATCTTAACAGATCGCTTAGAGCCCGATATTTTGTCAGTGTTTTGAATGAAAGGACAAGTTTTGCATCGCGAGCGCGCGCATTTAAAAGTGCCAGGTTGTTCAGTTGTTTTGAATGCGCTTTTAACTAGAAAGTTACCTACATTTTTGTCGCGTTTGAAAGAAATCAGCGGTGGTTCCGAAAAGATTCTAGCAGTTTCTGGATCATTTTGCAGTATCTTAAAGTTATTAAGAATGATGGCCTTAACTGGGTTATTATGCGGGTGAAATGTGAGGGTGAATGGAATTCTGTCATTCTTTTCCTTTTTTGACGTCTGTAGTGCTGACTGTTGATCAATTTGCTGAGTGCGGTGATGGCCCGATTGAACTACAGAATCAAGATAGCCACGTTTCTCGAAAAAATAGCACATTTCCTCTGATTTGTTGGAAAAATCAGAGTCATCACTACATAGACGTCGAAGTCTAAGAAATTGAGAATAGGGAATGGCGTTTTTGACATGAGATGGATGTGAAGATGAATACAACGAATAACTGTGAGAATCGGTGGGTTTGTAGTGCACACTGGTGCATAAACCGTTGCCGCTGATAAAAACTTTGATATCAAGAAAGGCCAGGGAAGTTTCCGAAATTTCCCAGGTTTATTTTATTTTACGTCACAAAAGGAAAAGAATGACAGAATTCCATTCACCCTCACATTTCACCCGCATAATAACCCAGTTAAGGCCATCATTCTTAATAACTTTAAGATACTGCAAAATGATCCAGAAACTGCTAGAATCTTTTCGGAACCACCGCCGATTTCAAGTTTCAAACGCGACAAAAATGTAGGTAACTTTCTAGTTAGAAGCGCATTCAAAACAACTGAACAACCTGGCACTTTTAAATGCGCGCGCTCGCGATGCAAAACTTGTCCTTTCATTCAAAACACTGACAAAATATCGGGCTCTAAGCGATCTGTTAAGATCACTGATCGTTTCACGTGTACCTCCGCAAATTTTATTTATTGCATAACCTGCACATTATGCAAAAAGTTATACATCGGCGAAACAGGAAGACGACTAGGTGACCGATTCCGAGAACATCTTCGTGGTGTTGAGAAAGATGACAAAGACGCATCCAAACCTGTCGCTCGGCATTTTAATCTCCCTAACCATTGTAAACAACACATGTCGATCTCCGGCCTTTCCCTACATCAAGGTACCACGGAAAGCCGTAAAAATCTCGAGCAAAAACTGATCTTTCAAATTGGCACCCTTAATCCCCACGGTATCAACGAGCGCTTTTCATTCAATTAATTTATTCATGTTTTTCACGTTACTATGTTACCACCAATAGCGTAGCTCCATTTTCTGTATATAAACCATACACAACCCACAATTCTTCGATTCGCTCCGACGAAGGGCTAACGCTCGAAACGTCAGCTAATCGAATCCCTGTACTGTGGTCAATTTACATTATCAACTCCGTTGATAAACCAAATTTTCGTGTTTCACTCCCCCACCGACGCAGCACCACAGTTTCTTTAGAAACTAATCCCCTTTATACATATAATATACCTTTCTTTACTTTTAAAACTAGATAACAACGAACGAAAAGTATGTAATGAACGACAAAGATCGAAATCCTTCAATCAACAACAGTCCACGCGAGGAACGAAACGCACCAATCACCACCAAGTACGGTGCTACTTATACTGATACACAGCCAGTCGACACCATCGCCTGATGAAGACCAGCAGTAAAGAGATCAAAACGTCGCAATCCTCATCTATGCGACTAAATCGTGAGGCAAACGATTGTCTCAGCTACCATTTCAAAAACACCTTTCACGAAAAGGATGTGTTAGAAAGTCCATCAGCCTCACTCCCAGTCTCTCTCCTCTAAATGTCCCTTGAGAGAGGGCCTAGGAACGAGCTGATCTGTACGTATTTCATTACTCACGAGCGTGTTTACAAGTTTTTCCGTCTCCGCGAAAGGGTGAATTGCAAGCACAGCTGTAAGATCCCACGGTGTTCGTGCAGGTGGCATTAGCGTGACAACCATAGGAATCACTTGCACACTCGTCAATATCTGGAAAGTAAATAAGATGGTTAGTTTACTTATGAGATCCCATCTTAGTCACTTTTTGAACCTCTTTAATTAGGTCACGTGAAATAAAGACACACCTTAGTCGACACTGGGAAAGGTTACCCTTCACCTATAAACATTTTTGAACCTGTCTAAGCTAAAAACTCTAGCGTCTAAAGGCGAGGAGTTCCAGACGTGAACACCCCGGGGGACGGAAAAGGGGGGGGGGGGGTATTTCCTATAATGGCCTATACGGGGAGGCTCCGAGGGAAATCAGCATTGAGATATTTAAAAGGTCCTTTCCTTAAAATATTTCGAACACACATACCTTATGACTTTACTGTTTTAATTTATTGGACTCTGCATGAAAATGACAAGAAGACTTCCTGTTTCAGGTATACGAAAGGGGTACCTTTTCTGTCAAAAATGGTATATAAAAGGGTAAGGGGTCGGACCTCGGGGCGGAGCCTCCCCGTATTAAAATTATTTTATTCCTCCCCACCGGGTGAACACCACTCTAAGGAAAAGATGTTTGTCCCGTCTTGGTAGATAACTTCGACACGCACTCACATAGATGACAAAGGCACTAAGACAGTAATCCCCGGGGGGTACTCCCAGAACATTTGGGTGGGGGTGTGCCTCCCGCTTCCAGACCCCTTACCCTATTTCAGACCAAAATCTGCGATTTTCCCTACCCTATTTCAGACCTGACCAAAAATTCGATACCCTGTTTTAGACCAATTTCACGTACACAGTTGGCGTAAACATAATTAAAAGACAAAAAAGAAGGGCTTTTGTCGATGGTCTTATCGCCCAATGATGAAGAAGTAGCTACTTCTAAAAAACATACCCAAGTCAAGACTAGAGTGCTCAAACCATACCCTATTTCAGACCAAAATGGTCAAAATGGATTCCCTATTTCAGACCAAAACGGCTAAAAAACCATACCCTTTGGGGAAGCACATACCAATGTAGCCAATATAAGAGAGTACCCTCCCCAGGTGGTAATCAAGGCAAATGTTAATAGACAATAGTAATTACTAATTTTGCACTTTTCAATAACTTATTCATCTTCGAAGCCACACTTGCTCGAGGCCCTGCCAGGGGAGGGTCCCGTGTTGCTTGTCTGAATTTTAAAATCTCACGTGTTGTTGTTTAAATCGCTAATTCTCGGCCTTGATGCCACTGTCGGAATTTTGCTGGGAATAATGTCGCCTGTCGGGATTTCATTTTCTGTGCTGTCGTTACTTTTGGGCCATGTCGCTTGTCGGAATTTACCCTGGCCGGGTATCTTGCTTCATTTCAAAGAGTGAACTTGCCACTTATTTTTCCATTTAGCAATCTTGCATTCTAATCGGTAGACTGACTTGATTCTTAGTAACAGCGGAGCCCCGGCAGCCCGAAGGGCCGCCAAGCAGAGCACCATACCTATAGAAAACCGTCAACTACTTTTCTCATGGTAAAAATGGCTAGCGGTATTGCTCGTGGGCGCGCACGACGACGACGACGACGACGGTGGTGTTGCCCAAGAACTAATAATATCCTAATAATAATCCTAATAATCCAACATGGCGGCCATACTCCACCCGGCCCAGCAGCTGACCAGATAGTTTACAGTGTACACCCAGCGTACATATTTGATACTGGACATCCATCTTATAGCCAATTGACACCTGTCAAAACAAGGTATCCGCTGACCAGTGTCACGTGACCATATCGCGGGCTCAAGTTAAGACCTCATCGAAGTCAGCTGTTTTTTGAAGTTGATCGCTGACCAGGTAATTGCGTTCGATTTGATCGCAGGCTCAAGCCAGGTGTGGGACACCCAAACCAAATCGAGGCTTAATTTTTCGCGCGCTTTCTGCGGATTCAGTTGGTTTCTTCATTTTGAGCAAAACAACATCTTCGATCGAAGTTTGTCTTTAAATTCGCGTAAAAAGCATAAAAATCAAGAAATTTTCAAAAAATACTCCGGAAGGTGAATTTTCAAGTGATGAAAGGAAGAGCGAAAGATTTTTCTCAATAAAAGCTTCAAACTTGGATCGATTGTGCGGTTGAAAACAGTATAATTCAACGCTTCAAGGGCGGCATCTTGCATCTCACCAAGAAAGGTTACTTAACAGTTCACCTGTATTAATGGGAGGAACGAGTAGCTCAAACTCTGTGGAATAAGCTCTTTCTTTGGACAAACTTTGCTATTTTCTGAAGCTTACGTATTTTCAAGTGGTAGAAACCTCTACAACACAGCACAGGACAGTAGGGCCATTTATACGGGAGAAAATAAGACGCGTCTTATGTAAGACGCGACTTAAATAAGACGCGAACTGATCGTATAAATGGTACAAAATAAGCGTTCGCGTCTTATTTAAGTCGCGTCTTACATAAGACGCGTCTTATCTTAGAACAGGGTTTTCAGCTGTTCTTGTTTTGTCCGCGTCTTAATTAAGACGTGAACTTCCTCGTATAAATGGTTTCGCGTCCTAAATAAGACGTGAACTGCAAGTGCGCTTGCATAAATAAAACAGAAACATGAGCTTGTCTTATGATTAGATAGCGTAATTGGATGCAAAGCTTTGCAAAAGATGGCCGGGAGAGCCAAAAGTGAATTCAGCACCTTCCTTCTTTAACCTGCCATCAGTCGCACCAATCCGTATATCACTTTCTTCCGACTCTTCTCGGATTTCTGTTGATTTCTTTGTATGCTACGACGTGGTCTTCATAAGAAAAAAAATCTCTGAGAAATAACAGGACAGCGCGCTTTTGCTTCTTGCCACAGCGTTCCATCTTGGCGGGTAAGCGAGGCTGTATCAAAAATAAGACGCGAACCATTTATACGAGATCTTCGCGTCTTATGTAGGACGCGAAGGTATAAACGGTGCAGTTCGCGTCCTATTTAAGTCGCGTCTTAGGTAAGACGCGTCTTATTTCCTCCCGTATAAATGGCCCTAGTGAGGTAAATTAAATAAATAGAAGCTTAACATTTGGTTTAATCGTTGTTACTTTTGTTCAGGAATGAAACTTGTATTTTTTCTCTAGAATAACAATCATCTGTACTCGTTTTGGACGCAAAGAAGTAGTTGAATTGTTTTTTTTTTTTGTTACGTTGTTTTCTTTGCAAGCGAACGAGTGTTTTTACTCGGCTTGGCTGACTGTTTTTCGATCTTGGTATCTCAACAGCGTTAACTAAGAAACTTTTGCCCTTATCTTAATAACACGTAATCACAATGAGTTCTCGTAAAATTAAGGATTAAAGGCGGAAACTCAAGCTCGAGAAAAAAAAAAGAAAAGCCGATCAAATGCATGTCTCAAAATCTGACATAAAGTTTTCAAAATTCTGTCAAAAATGTCAAAAACCAGCGCGCTTCACTCGTCATTTGAAAAACGTTTTAGAGATCTTCGTCGAAAGCGGCCTGTAGTTTCGCCGTCTGTAAGCATGTTGTCTTAATTTGTTTGAACCGGTAAGAATCAGCGTTTGGATGTTAAAAACACCGAAATGGGCAGGGCTGGCTTTGATAAATTTTATAGTGGACGGGTCTGCGTGAGAAATGCTGGTGTGGTTTGGCAAGCGCTTTCTTCGTTAACTGGATGGCGCTTTGCTTCTGAGAATCATTACCGACGATTGCATCTACCCGTGAACGCACGCGCCCAAAACATGTTTTCACGTGATGTCAAACGTTTGAGTTTCAGGTGTCAAATTTTCAAAGTTTTCCCGCCCAAATGTGAAGTTCCTTCGGCCTCTCGTGGTTCAATTCACTGTCAACGCAGTCAAGAAAGCTGAGGAAAGTCAGCGAAAATCCCTTCAGTGATATATATGGAGAGCCGAAAAAGCACTTGAACTGAGTGGGATGCCTTTTTTATAATTTCTTCTTTTCTTGTTGACTGAAAACATATCCCTGCGAGTAGTGAAACACTAGCTGAAACTTCACATTTGGGAGGGAAAACTTTTAAGTTTGACACCTGAAACGCAGACGTTTGACGTCAAGTGAAAACATGTTTTGGGTGCGTGTGTTCACGGGTAGATGCAATCGACGGTATTGAAGAAAGTTCTTCGGAAGACATGGGAAGTACCAGAAAAACTATTAAAGCTCTTTAGCGTTTTGTGTCAGCCAAGGAAAGATTTTGTGGGAAATGGCGCTATTATTCAGCTCTGTCGCGTTCCGAGTGATTGCTGCCTCAGTGATTCCTGTTGACTGCTCTAACCGATCAGGTGTGGACCTCTTTTTTGTCTTTTCTACGGACATTTATGTCAAAATTGCTAAGCAATTTTTGTTACTTGTCTAATTTCTCCACCTTCTCCAAGAATCTTCGAAGAAATATTATTCGTATTGTGCTTTGTTTTCTTGTAATACTTATGTTTGTTGTTCTGTTGATTCTGAACCGCGGTCAATTCCTGTTTACTGCTCTTAACGATCAGTTTTTAGTTTTTACCCTTTATTGTCCTTTCTACGGGCATTTATGTCAAAATAAATACCGATTTTTCTAGATTAATCAGTACAATCTATTTTTATTACAAGCTAGCCTTGTTTAATTTCTCCACCCTCTCCTTCTTCGAGCAAACACTCGCATCGTACTTTGCTCGCTTGTAGTGTTCTTTTTTATCCGCTTTAAATTCCGTTACGCTTTCATCTGAAAGTAGTTAGGACTCACGAATGTCTGTCTTTTTTTTTTTTGCAAATGTTTGCTATCGAAAACTCTTCGTTTTCCCTGCTGCTGCTCAATTGTTTTGGACACAAATTAAACTGGCCCAAATAAAGCCATGCGAAGTTGCTTGGTGAGAGTGTTCAGCTCCGATTCTAGGCTTGGCCTGGCTAAATATATATATGGCCTTCAGCTTTTCTTTTTATAATCGCTACATACCAGACTGGAATGGTGTTCCATCGAACATCAGGCATGCACCTTCTCTAAGCAGTTTTAAGACCTATCACATTATTTGTGTCAATTTTAAATCAGATGTAGCTTGTGAGTGACAAGTATGTAATTTAATTAGGTTAGCTTTGGATTGTATTGCAATTTTACTGCTTTATTTTTAGTGTCAATCTCAAATCAGGGGTGACTTGTAAGAGACAAGTATTCGATTTAATTTGATTAGGTTAGCTTTGGGCTACGTTCAAATTTCATCTCTTAGTTTTTAGAATGTGTAATATTAGATAATATTCTTTGTATGGGAATTTACTTTCTCCCAATTATTCTCCAGTCATGCACTTTTTTTTGTATCAACTTAGATATATTCGCATGACAAAGTATTATTAAACTTAAAACTTAAAATTAAACTTAAAGTAAGCTCTTTCTCATCAATGTACACATCCTTTGGACTTCCTTCTCCTGTATGCAGTCTTTCAATTAATTTTATTCATAGCTGGTCACACCAATCTTGTGGTATGTTTGGATGACATTTGGCACTAATGTTTAATGGGATTTTTGATGTTTGATGAAGTATGTTGTGCAATTTCAAATGTATTAAAAGAGGTTTCTTAAAA
>JAEMWC010000345.1:215000-220000 GCA_016490735.1 Pachyseris speciosa
GAAACAGTCTTGTCCTTACCACTGCAGCTTTTTCCATTTCCGGTCAAACCAGGATGGCACGTGCAAACATATGAACCGTCATTGTTCTCACAGTCAGCGTTGGCATGACAGGCGGAAGGAGAAGCGCTGCACTCATCAATGTCTGCAAAACCAACAACGGTATAATACTGTTGAACGCTTTCAATATTAAAGTATTTTGTTTAAGCTTCACTAGAGAAACACTTCCTACCACAGCTTTCAGCTGAAACGCGGTTCTTCCCAGACGTAAACGGACTGGATATTAGGGGGTCTTACTGGACATATACCTTTTGGGTAACTTGCTATGTAATGGAGGAGCAATATGTCTGACGCCACGTTAAAAAGGGTCAGCGGCCCCTACCCAGTTTTTATGTAACTATTTAAACTAAGGCTTTGAAATCCGAACCAAACAAAGATACTTTTACTCAATGGACACCGATAAACGCCAAACCAACCGAAAACGATTCACTAAAATATAGGGCCATTACGGACAGATAATCATCGGTATAGGAAACCGCCACAATTCTGTATGAATCTCAAGTGTGCTCCTCGCCCAAAGCTCCATACTTTATAGTTGCACGCTCCACGCTCCACGTATCACGCTCCTCTCTCCCACGCGCTTACCTCGTTTCGCTGCGTTCGCACACTCGCTTCTTAATTGCAATTTCACCCATTTATCTTGTAAGAAGAAACCTTTAACATACCGTTTGTTGTCATGTTGCAGTAAGCGAAGACACTCGTCCCTGGTATGATAGAGTAGAACCAATATTTGCCACTGAAAACCTGGCCCTCCTCATTGTCCTTGATTTCTTGGCAAGACTTTGCCGGCAGCTCAGGGATGGAGCCAAGAGGTACTGGAAAAGGCAACGTCAGTTAACAATTAACTTAATTACAATGTAAGTTCTAACGCCGAGTCAGATAAAACCTGCAGAGCGGTATGATCACTATGGTAACGTTTTTCACTCGGGCTTCCCGTGGAACGCCCGAGTATAACTGAAAAATTGAACACGTTTGGTTTTCAGGCATAACCACAGGCTTATCTGAATCATCAAAGTTTTTATTCTCGGAGCTTCGTAATTTGCTCGACCTATTAAACGACCTATTAAACAAACCGAAATCCTCGCAGCGCATATCAAATTCGCCCATTTGACAACAGCTATAGGTACATGATCAACATGATGCCATAGTGAAAAGAAAATATGGGAAGGAATTCTAATCTCGTTATGCTACTTGTCATAATATTACAACCACGTAGGTGAATCAGTGAAGTAGCAAACTGCGATTTCCGATTGCCTCTTGGAAGGCTGAGTGAAGACCAATATGGCCTCTAGTTTGGTGTAAAATTTGGTGTACGGTTCTAACTTTTCATGGTCTGATGACATTCTAAAGTGTGACCATTCAAATGAAAGCTACTGAGCAGTACTTTCCTGT
Organism: Pachyseris speciosa; assembly: GCA_016490735.1. Taxonomy (NCBI): domain Eukaryota; kingdom Metazoa; phylum Cnidaria; class Anthozoa; order Scleractinia; family Pachyseridae; genus Pachyseris; species Pachyseris speciosa. The sequence continues at coordinate 216,450 of JAEMWC010000345.1, forward strand.
GGTGCTGTTTATTATGCTGTACAAGGTGGTTCTAACATTTAACTCGGTGGATGAAATACTTGAGTGTGACCGTTCAAATAAAAGCTACTGAGCAGCACTTTCCTGTGGTGCTGTTGATTATGCTGTACAAGGTGGTTCTACCTTTTGAGTCTGCGGATGAAATCCTACAGTGTGACCATTCACATGAAAGCTACTGAGCAGTACTTTCCTGTGGTGCTGTTTATTATGCTGTACAAGGTGGTTCTACCTTTTGAGTCTGCGGATGAAATCCTACAGTGTGACCATTCACATGAAAACTACTGAGCAGTACTTTCCGGTGGTGCTGTTTATTATCCAGGACGAGGATGCTCTAACTATCGAGTCTGAATGAAATCCTAAAAATATGGCCATTCAAATGAAAGCTACTGAGCAGTGCTTTCACGTGGTGCTGTTTATTGTCCTGTAGAAGGCCAGTGGTTGTAATCTGTGGATGAAATCTTAAAATGAGACATTCCATAGTATGTCACGAGAACTATAACTATTTCATACCATGCTATGAAAAATACATAGGTAGGGCCGTACTGTACTATAGGAAGGCAATACGAAAGATCAAGTGTAATACGGACCAATGCACAATAGCTCCGTGCAGTCTGATTGGCTGTTTGCTATATGACATGGCATAAATAATGATATGTGCGGCCCATACCTCTCTGAACGTCCAGTTTGAAATAAAATCGGTCTGAGTCGTCAACAAAATTCTCGGGGCTTGCTTCTTTCGTGCGGTTGTTGAACTCACACACACTTGTTGACATAACGAAGTTGAAACTTTGGCAGACATCTTCCAATCTGCATGTAAACAAACATTCTGCATGACCGGAGCCAGTAAATCGTTTGTTATAAGTGTGTCCTCTTAACATCTTGCCGAATATAGAGGCCTGGCGGGGTCCATTGCACTGGCCAGCAGCAATTGCGGCGTTGTAAATCATGCCAGAGAGTAAGATCGGAATCATAATCGGTGTAGACATTTTATACCTCTCGTCAGTAAAGGAAAACCTGCAAGCAGTTTCGCAAAGTTCTTTAAAAATGTTTTTAAGAACAATTATACCGGACTTAATACGACTTTTTATTTTCGTAAATGGTTTGAACCCAGGAGTCATCTCATAACTAAGTGAAGCACGATCGTCCGCGTGAGTGTAGTCCTGAGAAGGACTGTTTGTGATGACATTTCGACAACCTGAGCGGAAGTCATCATCAGATTGCAGTGATTAGTAACGTCAGGAGATGGTATAAGTACTCCGGTCGTTGATGTGATTGATTAACGAAATCGTGATGTTATTGGTTGTCTGCCAGTTATGTTATTGGCTGTGAAGACTGTAAACCGTGATTGGTGCGTTTCGATCCGTCTTTTGTTAGTCAGATGTTTGTAGGTGTATTGTTAGTCAAATTAGTCGGTTTGTCTTTTGTTTGCTTGTTGTTGATATCGTTAATATGTCGTTTGTAAGGTGCGCGAAGCTTTTGGCAACGGTTCAGCGGTGTCTGTTCTAAGTTAGTAAACCAACTTTCCAGGGCGACCCGTTGGTGGTATTTAGTACAGTATGTAATGCATTTAGCAGAGTCCCAGTGAATTGTGTGGTTTGTCGGTAAATGGTGTTCAGCAATGTTTATTTATTTATTTATTTATTTAATCACTTCGCCAGAGACCTGGCAGGGACACTACAACAGCTTGCGCCAATTACTGTAGGCCCGTAACTGCAAACCCACCCCCATAACCACATTCAAGTAGAGATAGACCACAAGTAGAGATAGACCACACACACAGAGATAGACCACACACACCGGGGACTCCGTCCCCTACTCTTTTCGAACAGTGCGTGGATTCTTTAACGTCCCACAGAATCAGTTATGAAGAGTTGTGAGACGGGACCTACGATTTATCGTCCTTATCCGAGAAGACTAGAAAGTCTAACCATTTGCAGATGTCATTACAAAGGCAGCACTTTCTCCTCAATTATTTAAAGACCCTGAGTGTTGGTCCGCCGGGGTTAGAACTCGCGACTTCCCGCACGGTAGTCCGGTGCTTTACCACTGAGCTAACCGGTCGGTTGTTGTTGTTGTTGTCACTATTTCTCGTCGCTCGTTTGTGTTCAGTTAGTCTTGCGTTCGAATTTCTGCCAGTCTCACCGATGAAAGTGGCCTGACAGTCGCAGCATTTGATCTTGTAAACTGCTCCCTGTCTGTCCTTTGGTTCGCCTTTGTCCTTAACGTTCGTCAATAGTTGTTGTAAAGTTGTGATGGTTCTGTGAGCGACACGGATATTGTAAGGTTGTGGTATCCGTGCAATGGTTTCAGAAGTTCCTTTGATGTAGGGTATAGTTGCTGTAGTGACTGGTTCAGCCAACAGCTTCCCGCACCTTACAAACGACATATTGACGATATCAACAACAGGCAAACAATAGACAAACCGACTAATTTGACCAACAATACATCTACGAACATTTGACTAACAAAAGACGGATCGAAACGAACCAATCACGGTTTACAGTCTTCACAGCCAGGCTTAACTGACAGACAGCCAATAACATCACGACTTCGTTGACCAATCACAGCAACGACCAGAGTACTTATACCATCTCCTGACGTTACTAATCACTTCACTCTGATGATGACTTCCACTCAGGTTGTCGAAACGTCAGTCAATGTCACCACAAACAGTCCTTCTCACGCGGACGATCGTGCTTCACTTAGTTGACTTTTCATTTTATTACTACTAACAAAGTGGTTTTCGAAATTAATTCCCGTTTGCTTTGGTTTTGTTATTTCCTTTGCTTAAGTGATTGATTAGCAAAATTCGCTCCACTCTCTTGATTAGACTAATGAGAAGCAAAACCAATAGACCATTTTACAGTTGTCGGTGAAGCGAGGCTGGGGTTGACCTTGTTTTGATACAAACCTACCTACTTTTATTATGTGAATAATGTTTTTCTTATGCTAACTGGTGTTTAATCAGCATAATTGCAATAAGAAAGGCAGGTAGGTTTGCATCAAAACAAGGTCACCCCTAGCCTCGCATTCAATCAAAGGCCAGGGTACTGAAAAACTGTAAAATGGTCTATTGTGACTTGTACGGGCGCATTTCCCGCGCTTGGGGACAGGCTGCATGCAATTGCTTCGAATCCTGGTTGGCTTATTGTCCTGTTTGCGTATATTGTGATTGGTCATAGTTATTGCTTTGTTACGTCATCGTTTTCGACCTAACCTCCGTTTTTACATCTCACTCGCGGTCTCACTCCTGTTTTCCAAAATTTCCGCTTTTGATCGCGTTTTTGAAGTTATTCGATTTTGGAGTACTTTTGTTAGTTTGCGTGTGGACAAAAAGCGGAACCTTAAAAGAATTGTAAGCCGCCATGAGACTGTGATGTGTGCGGTATATAAATACATAACAATGTCAACAATCTTCATCACCAACATTGGTTAATATCACATGGTTGTCTTATCACTTCCCATTGACGATATTAATTATTCATATGAAAAGCTATTCTAGCTATCCTAACAACCTTTCACCGCTAATGTAA
>JAEMWC010000345.1:225000-237500 GCA_016490735.1 Pachyseris speciosa
CTTGGGTAAATAAAACGCAAAAATTTGACAGCGTCTTGAAACCAGGCACTTGAGCTAATCGCTTTACATTTTGACCTTTCACGCTGCGATTATTATCTCGAACATTGACCCTGAAATGTTCGCCTGTGGGTCTTAATTCCGGTGAAATAGTTGTTTTAAGCCTCCAGATATCAGCTATTGTAATTTAAACACAGTTTCTAGCTAGCCGCAAACGAGTATATTTAGCAAAGGCTTATTTTGAATGGCCTAAACATTTGGCGGTTAGCGAGCACAGACAATGCACGCAACAAAATGTCGCTTTATAAATCGTTATCAAGAAAAATCTTTAGGAAAACTAGAAGAATAAATAGTTGAATAACTACTTGGAGTTATTTCTTACCTTAATCTCGCCTATCTTGATAAGAAATGGTAACATTGCTGCTGACGTCTTTAAGGTACTTTTCGTGGCGTGACGAAGCACTCGGATTACATATTAACCATTGACACAGGATACCCAAGCTAATGGATGATTCGATTCGTTTTGTTTCGGTTATCGTCAGTCGGTGTCGGTATTACAATTACACTTTCACAACCTCCGTGTTGACCCGCCACTTCTGTTAATTATAAGTACTATTATAATAGTTCCTAGCGGCTGATGAATCCCCGCTAGACAGTTCCGCCTCTTGAAAGCTACACATGGGTGAGATATTTATTATTTCTGGGTGTAGCAAAAAATAAATACTTGGAGTTATTTCTTACCTTAATCTCGCCTATCTTGATAAGAAATGGTAACATGGCTGCGTCTTCATAGCTCGTTCGAAACATTCTCAGCGGCCAGGCTACAAACAAAACCACTGTCACAGGAATGCTAAGGTCACGTGAGAGCGTCCAAATTCTTACTATTTGTTTGGTTGTTTGTTTTTTGCAATTGATTGTTTTGTTGCTGTTTTTTTTTTCTTTCAACAAGCTCATTTTCTCGGGATAACGGGTGTGCACTTCCTGGTATCAAATCTCGCAGAATTGCGGTGCACGTGTTTTGGAGCTGTCTTGTTTTGAGCGCGATTAATATTTTCTTGTAAAAAGCGTTGTATCCTTTCGCCTTTCAAAGTAACGTCGGATTTGGTTTTACTTGTATTCAACATACGTAACCGAAGAATCCTGCGTTTATATTAAAGTTAAAAATTGTAATTTAATGGCTTCATGTGGTTTTGCCACACCTGTGGGGAGAAGTTCTCAAGTGAACTCCTTACGTACCCAAATGAAGGATGTGTCAAAATGTACCAGAGGCATTCCGGTTTGGAAAAGCACCTATTGTTTGGGTTAGTGCAAGATGTTGCATGAGAGATGCACTCTGTTGGACTTGGCTAAAAAGAAATACCAGGCCCTTTTAGTCGATGGTCGAGTGAAGCAGTCTTGACAGTGCTTGAACAAGGAGACATCTAAGTAAGCGCCAACACTTTACCCGAGGAGTGGGCCTCGAAGACAACCAAAAAGTTCACTCGATTCAGTGATACCCAGAAGAAATACTGGGGAGAAAAAATTTAACCTTGGCCAGGCAGCCGGCCAAAAAAAGGGTCCCATTAATGTAGCCCGAGACATGAGATTTGCCAAGAGATGGATGGCTTGATGCTGTTCAAGAGAGACGAGTATCTCGCCACGCAGCAAGTGCAGTCTTCTTTTTTTCTTCTAGAATGGCGGCGAAATGTCGTTATGATCAAGGTGATCTTTCAGTGCCAGATATCACGGTGGCAGAAGAGCAGCAGCAAATACCATACTTCAAGAAGTGCAATTGCTGTATCCAATTGTATATGACAACCTAGACTCTGGAGGGGGGGGGGGGATATACGTATGTGCGGCCCCAAAGGGTATGGTTTTGTAGCCGTTTCGGTCTGAAATAGGGTATCAATTTTGACCATTTTGGTCTGAAATAGGATATGGTTTGTGCACTCTAGTCTTGAATTCGGTATGTTTTTTAGAAAAAGCTACTTCTACATCTTTAGCCGATAAAACCATCAACAAAAGCTCTTTTTTTTTGTCTTTTAATTATGTTTATGCCAACTGTGTACGTGAAATAGGTTTGAAATAGGGTATCAATTTTTTTGTCAGGTCTGAAATAGGGTAGGAAAAATCGCAGATTTTCGTCTCAAATAGGGAAAGGGTTTCAGGAAGCCGGCCGCACACCCCCACCCAATTTTTTCTGAGAGTACCCCCCCAGAACCTAGACACCTGTGCCCTGTACAAAGAAAAGCGGCTGAAGCAGCTCAACACTGCTATGCTTTGTATTGTATTGGCAACAGCTTTGACTTAGCAACGGAAGGCGGTTTTAATAACAAACGCAAGGCAGAACACATAGCTGCTTTAAGTGGACTTGTTTCAGCTTGCGATTGTAATGAGTAGGACAGAAATGGAAAAATGTAGACCACATGCACCCATTTCGTATCAGTGGCAAAGGAACATCTCACTAGCTCGTGGAGTATGGGGCGAGATAATAATTCGCAAATGAAACGATCTGAACCTGGCCGAGCTGAGAGAGTAACATCTAATGAGAACGGCCCCCCCACTGGCCTCCTAATTTCTAGCCTGCGGAGCACGCGTAAAACTGGGCAGTGGGGTGTGGGGGGAGGTGGGGGCTTGCGCTGATGGAAGCTCAGGAAGGGACACGGGTTTTCCCTTCCCCTCCACCTCCCTTCCCCGTTTACGCCTGCAACGCAGGCTAATCAATTCTTTCCACCCAATACCCCACTTAACATATTTTTCAGAGAATAACGAAGGGCTCATGTTTTACTCACTTTTAGTATTTAGTATGATGAACAGGTCGGTCACAAGAGTCTCAACAGTTTAGACAAGGAACTGTCTTCGCAAATGAAAGAGAGCAGAACGTGTTGTCTTAATAGGTTTTACATTCATCATGTAAAATGAGACAGAAATACCTTAATAGGTGTTTTTATAGGTATTTTGCAGAACTTTAGCCGTGGAACAGGGGCGTGGGAATTTGGAAGAATTTACCAAAGAACTGAAACTATTATTTCATATAATTATTTTATTTTCTGTTTTGTTTTGTTTTGAGTATAATAATTTGTGCCCAAAATCGAAGTATTCTAGAACGTTCATTACCAGGTCTACTACAATTAATATAATCGGTATGTGTAGGAGCAATAGCAATAAGCTCCTGGTAAGAACCATGTGTAAATGTTACACCCAGAAATAATAAATATCTCACCCATGTGTAGCTTTCAAGAGGCGGAACTGTCTAGCGGGGATTTATCAGCCACTAGGAACTATTATAATAGTACTTAACAGAATTGGCGGGTCAACACGGAGGTTGTGAAAGTGTAATTGTAATACCGACACCGACTGACGATAACCGAAACAAAACGAATCGAATCATCCATTAGCTTGGGTATCCTGTGTCAATGGTTAATTGTAATCCGAGTGCTTCGTCACGCCACGAAAAGTACCTTAAAGACGTCAGCAGCAATGTTACCATTTCTTATCAAGATAGGCGAGATTAAGGTAAGAAATAACTCCAAGTAGTTATTCAACTATTTATTCTTCTAGTTTTCCTAAAGATTTTTCTTGATAACGATTTATAAAGCGACATTTTGTTGCGTGCATTGTCTGTGCTCGCTAACCGCCAAATGTTTAGGCCATTCAAAATAAGCCTTTGCTAAATATACTCGTTTGCGGCTAGCTAGAAACTGTGTTTAAATTACAATAGCTGATATCTGGAGGCTTAAAACAACTATTTCACCGGAATTAAGACCCACAGGCGAACATTTCAGGGTCAATGTTCGAGATAATAATCGCAGCGTGAAAGGTCAAAATGTAAAGCGATTAGCTCAAGTGCCTGGTTTCAAGACGCTGTCAAATTTTTGCGTTTTATTTACCCAAGCTAGATTTGCGATAAAAAGTAAAATGAAGTGATATGTTTATCCAGAAAAATAGTTTTGGGAGGTAAATCCATGTACCAGATTGACTTTTTGGTCCATGAATTTGACCTAAATTTGGATGTGACGCGACATCACCGTAGCGTATAATTTTGAAAATTTGTTAAAAATTCAGGTTCGTATTAAATGTGGATCTGACAACACGAAATAAGTACTAAAACATTATATTTTTAATAACATGGGTTAGCTTTTCCAGCTACGCGCAATAATTTGGTTTGCTAGTGTTCGCAAAAAGTGTAATTTCAGGGCCGAGTTTGGCTCTTTTAGGGGCAAAATACAAAATGCCGTCTGGAGAAGAAAATAAAAATTCAAACAGCCTCAAAGTTACAGTTTTAAAACAAGTTAGTAAAACCTTCTTCCTGACAAATTTTCAGAAAATCGATTTTTTTCTATCTTGCATAGGTATAGGTGACCGGTACAGCAAGTCGCTCTTAATTATTCACTTGAAAAAGTATACTAGCTACCTAACTTTAGCCGCGCTAAACATGTTTCAAACGTCCATGCATTTTAATACACTTTACATTTTACACATTATTCAGTTTTGGGCATTATTCAAGTTTGAATGCTATACACTAGTAATTAAAATTTGTCAAATATTTTTGTTTTTAATTGAATCGACGAAAGTCAGTGGCCTTTAGAAATATTCAAAAATCTGGGCCTTTGCTAATTTAGAAATTTTTAGCTATATTTTAAAAATAGAACTAAGATATTTTTCAAACACGCCTTAACACTGTAAAAGGAAAATTCTCATTCATTCATTCGCCTAATAATTTTACCCCTTTCCTAATTTTCATGAAATACATTTGTTTGAATTGCATCCAGTTTCAAATGCATTCCGGAACTATGGTCAATCATGATTTTGCCGAATGAATGTAGAGTTTGTTTTGAATTTACCTTAATAACAAAGCTGAGAACCTACTCATTTTTTAACCTTTTTATTGACTTTAGACTCTATAGCCCTTATATTAAAGGGGGGAATATCATGGGAATTATCCCTGATATTTTGAACAAATTTTCAGTGACTTTTTCATTCATGAATTGCTTCTGAGTTACCAGTGAGATCAAATCAAGTAAATCTTACGAGAAAAATGAGACGCAGTTAGTTATTACCAATTGCATCGAAAATGCAAGGGGAGAAATTGAAAACGTCTGCCTGACTTTTTCAAGTTGGCACCATTTTCATGTTGGCCAAGCGTAACCAAAAATATTTAAGAATGGTTTCCGTGAGCTAAAATAGCCGTTTTGAAGAACATTTAGCCATTATTTTTCGTTAGCCATCGGTAAACAGGTCTCCTTCGCTTTCCACATGTTTACTAACAATCCATTGGATACTGCCTCTTTAATGATCTCAGCAAGTAATGTAGTCAAGTCGGTTCGAGTTTCTTTAAATATTTCTTTCTTTGTTCTCGAACGAAAAAAGTTGAAAAGAATTCGTATATATCCGATTGAAGAGATATGAAAATGAAAGCCGTTTACCCTTGGCTTCCTCTGATAAATTAACCCAAAATTGCAGATTTCTGGAATTTGCCCAGTTGCAACTGCCATCGTAACGTTTTCTCCTTTTTAATTAAACCAAATTAAAATCCATTGATAGCGTTGTTTTTAGCGCCAGATTAACGGACGAATTAAATTCCTTGACTGCTGAACGAAGCTCTTTATAAAACAATGTTTTTCTTCCAAATTGTGCAGCTTGGTTAAGAGCTCAAAAGCTTCCTTTGTTAATTAAGCTAAGAATTTTCATGGATTTTTCGTTTGTGGTTTTCTCCATTGGTGGGCTGCTGTATCCATTTATCTTGTGTCTCAGACGAGACATAAACATCGCATAAACGAATTGAGAATGTTTTTGCCGAGCATGGACCTTCTTCCACTTTCTTTTCAAGATTTTTGCCAGAACGACAATAAAGGACATCGAAAATCTCTTCTTGAGGAGAATTCCAACGGGATAAGAAAAAAAAAAAAAACACTCTGATACAGTTGACGAGAGAAAATTAAGGGCGCTTTTCATTCAACCAACATTTTCGAGATTTCCGGTCTGAAATTGAATGTTCCGGGAAAAGGTTTCCAACTTCATGCCAGGCGAAAAAGAGAGAAACCTACAGAACTTAATGACAGTAGTCTTCAAAGGGACAATATGCACAAGGCTAAGAATGCTCCATCTTAACAGTGTTGAAGGTAGATTTTCTCGTTACGTAATAGTCTTGCAGTGTACAAAAAGCATTTTTCTGGGTAATTAAGGAACTGAGACTTTGGTTTTCAATTTTCATTTCAGTCTAGTACTCAGGTTTAATATCTGTATGAAAACCGTTTACATCCGATTGTGTTTTCTTTTGAAAACAACCTCACGTTAATCGAAGGAAAAAACAACATTTAAGGCATCGTTGTTTGGGTCGATTTAACTCTTTAACTATTATTTCACACCTGTTTAAGCCAAACTTACCTTTACGATAATGAACGCTTGAGAAAAAAAGAAAACGTTTGTGGCTTACCTTTCAGTGGAGTTGTGACCGAACCGCTATCTCATCTAAAGACAGACTGCTTTGTTAACTAATACGGGACACTTTTTAATAAGCATTGAGATGAGCCTGTTATTTACTCGAAAAGCAGGTGAAAAAAATGTTTGAAATAACAGGATGTAAATGGGACATCGGCCTGCCCACGCTTCACGGTGAGGGTGAAAGGAAGAATGAGTTTGTTGAATGGCATGTGGCATGACTTTCGGAATGTCTCAACAAAACTGTTGAAAACAAACTTGGTCAGGATTTGACCGAGAACTATTTCAGTGTTGAGCACTACTCTCCACCAGGCTTGCTTTAATATAAATATTTTACAAATGAACCCTTGAGGTGATTAAATTTCTCTTGAGTTTGATTTGACCTGCCGCCATTTGTCAGAGGAGAAACATTTCAGAATTAAGCACTACTCTCCATCGATAGCGTTGTTTTTAGCACCAGATTAACGGACGAATTAAATTCCTTGACTGCTGAACGAAACTCTTTATAAAACAATGTTTTTCTTCCAGATTGTGCAGCTTGGTTAAGAGCTCAAAAGCTTCCTTTGTTAATTTAGCTAAGAATTTTCATGAATTTTGTATTTGTGGTTTTCTCCATTGGTGGGCTGCTGTATCCATTTATCTTATGTCTCAGACGAGACATAAACATCGCATAAACGAATTGAGAATGTTTTTTGCCGAGCATGGACCTTCTTCCACTTTCTTTTCAAGATTTTTGCCAGAACGACAATAAAGGACATCGAAAATCTCTTCTTGAGGAGAATTCCAACGGGATAAGAAAAAAAAAAAAAAAACATTCTGATACAGTTGACGAGAGAAAATTAAGGGCGCTTTTCATTCAACCAACATTTTCGAGATTTCCGGTCTGAAATTGAATGTTCCGGGAAAAGGTTTCCAACTTCATGCCAGGCGAAAAAGAGAGAAACCTACAGAACTTAATGACAGTAGTCTTCAAGGGAAAATATGCACAAAACTAAGAATTCTCCCCTCTTAACAGTGTTGAAGGTAGATTTTCTCGTTACGTAATAGTCTTGCAGTGTACAAAAAGCATTTTTCTGGGTAATTAAGGAACTGAGACTTTGGTTTTCAATTTTCATTTCAGTCTAGTACTCAGGTTTAATATCTGTATGAAAACCGTTTACATCCGATTGTGTTTTCTTTTGAAAACAACCTCACGTTAATCGAAGGAAAAAACAACATTTAAGGCATCGTTGTTTGGGTCGATTTAACTCTTTAACTATTATTTCACACCTGTTTAAGCCAAACTTACCTTTACGATAATGAACGCTTGAGAAAAAAAGAAAACGTTTGTGGCTTACCTTTCAGTGGAGTTGTGACCGAACCGCTATCTCATCTAAAGACAGACTGCTTTGTTAACTAATACGGGACACTTTTTAATAAGCATTGAGATGAGCCTGTTATTTACTCGAAAAGCAGGTGAAAAAAATGTTTGAAATAACAGGATGTAAATGGGACATCGGCCTGCCCACGCTTCACGGTGAGGGTGAAAGGAAGAATGAGTTTGTTGAATGGCATGTGGCATGACTTTCGGAATGTCTCAACAAAACTGTTGAAAACAAACTTGGTCAGGATTTGACCGAGAACTATTTCAGTGTTGAGCACTACTCTCCACCAGGCTTGCTTTAATATAAATATTTTACAAATGAACCCTTGAGGTGATTAAATTTCTCTTGAGTTTGATTTGACCTGCCGCCATTTGTCAGAGGAGAAACATTTCAGAATTAAGCACTACTCTCCATCGATAGCGTTGTTTTTAGCACCAGATTAACGGACGAATTAAATTCCTTGACTGCTGAACGAAACTCTTTATAAAACAATGTTTTTCTTCCAGATTGTGCAGCTTGGTTAAGAGCTCAAAAGCTTCCTTTGTTAATTTAGCTAAGAATTTTCATGAATTTTGTATTTGTGGTTTTCTCCATTGGTGGGCTGCTGTATCCATTTATCTTATGTCTCAGACGAGACATAAACATCGCATAAACGAATTGAGAATGTTTTTGCCGAGCATGGACCTTCTTCCACTTTCTTTTCAAGATTTTTGCCAGAACGACAATAAAGGACATCGAAAATCTCTTCTTGAGGAGAATTCCAACGGGATAAGAAAAAAAAAAAAAAAAACATTCTGATACAGTTGACGAGAGAAAATTAAGGGCGCTTTTCATTCAACCAACATTTTCGAGATTTCCGGTCTGAAATTGAATGTTCCGGGAAAAGGTTTCCAACTTCATGCCAGGCGAAAAAGAGAGAAACCTACAGAACTTAATGACAGTAGTCTTCAAGGGAAAATATGCACAAAACTAAGAATTCTCCCCTCTTAACAGTGTTGAAGGTAGATTTTCTCGTTACGTAATAGTCTTGCAGTGTACAAAAAGCATTTTTCTGGGTAATTAAGGAACTGAGACTTTGGTTTTCAATTTTCATTTCAGTCTAGTACTCAGGTTTAATATCTGTATGAAAACCGTTTACATCCGATTGTGTTTTCTTTTGAAAACAACCTCACGTTAATCGAAGGAAAAAACAACATTTAAGGCATCGTTGTTTGGGTCGATTTAACTCTTTAACTATTATTTCACACCTGTTTAAGCCAAACTTACCTTTACGATAATGAACGCTTGAGAAAAAAAGAAAACGTTTGTGGCTTACCTTTCAGTGGAGTTGTGACCGAACCGCTATCTCATCTAAAGACAGACTGCTTTGTTAACTAATACGGGACACTTTTTAATAAGCATTGAGATGAGCCTGTTATTTACTCGAAAAGCAGGTGAAAAAAATGTTTGAAATAACAGGATGTAAATGGGACATCGGCCTGCCCACGCTTCACGGTGAGGGTGAAAGGAAGAATGAGTTTGTTGAATGGCATGTGGCATGACTTTCGGAATGTCTCAACAAAACTGTTGAAAACAAACTTGGTCAGGATTTGACCGAGAACTATTTCAGTGTTGAGCACTACTCTCCACCAGGCTTGCTTTAATATAAATATTTTACAAATGAACCCTTGAGGTGATTAAATTTCTCTTGAGTTTGATTTGACCTGCCGCCATTTGTCAGAGGAGAAACATTTCAGAATTAAGCACTACTCTCCATCGATAGCGTTGTTTTTAGCACCAGATTAACGGACGAATTAAATTCCTTGACTGCTGAACGAAACTCTTTATAAAACAATGTTTTTCTTCCAGATTGTGCAGCTTGGTTAAGAGCTCAAAAGCTTCCTTTGTTAATTTAGCTAAGAATTTTCATGAATTTTGTATTTGTGGTTTTCTCCATTGGTGGGCTGCTGTATCCATTTATCTTATGTCTCAGACGAGACATAAACATCGCATAAACGAATTGAGAATGTTTTTGCCGAGCATGGACCTTCTTCCACTTTCTTTTCAAGATTTTTGCCAGAACGACAATAAAGGACATCGAAAATCTCTTCTTGAGGAGAATTCCAACGGGATAAGAAAAAAAAAAAAAACACTCTGATACAGTTGACGAGAGAAAATTAAGGGCGCTTTTCATTCAACCAACATTTTCGAGATTTCCGGTCTGAAATTGAATGTTCCGGGAAAAGGTTTCCAACTTCATGCCAGGCGAAAAAGAGAGAAACCTACAGAACTTAATGACAGTAGTCTTCAAGGGAAAATATGCACAAAACTAAGAATTCTCCCCTCTTAACAGTGTTGAAGGTAGATTTTCTCGTTACGTAATAGTCTTGCAGTGTACAAAAAGCATTTTTCTGGGTAATTAAGGAACTGAGACTTTGGTTTTCAATTTTCATTTCAGTCTAGTACTCAGGTTTAATATCTGTATGAAAACCGTTTACATCCGATTGTGTTTTCTTTTGAAAACAACCTCACGTTAATCGAAGGAAAAAACAACATTTAAGGCATCGTTGTTTGGGTCGATTTAACTCTTTAACTATTATTTCACACCTGTTTAAGCCAAACTTACCTTTACGATAATGAACGCTTGAGAAAAAAAGAAAACGTTTGTGGCTTACCTTTCAGTGGAGTTGTGACCGAACCGCTATCTCATCTAAAGACAGACTGCTTTGTTAACTAATACGGGACACTTTTTAATAAGCATTGAGATGAGCCTGTTATTTACTCGAAAAGCAGGTGAAAAAAATGTTTGAAATAACAGGATGTAAATGGGACATCGGCCTGCCCACGCTTCACGGTGAGGGTGAAAGGAAGAATGAGTTTGTTGAATGGCATGTGGCATGACTTTCGGAATGTCTCAACAAAACTGTTGAAAACAAACTTGGTCAGGATTTGACCGAGAACTATTTCAGTGTTGAGCACTACTCTCCACCAGGCTTGCTTTAATATAAATATTTTACAAATGAACCCTTGAGGTGATTAAATTTCTCTTGAGTTTGATTTGACCTGCCGCCATTTGTCAGAGGAGAAACATTTCAGAATTAAGCACTACTCTCCATCGATAGCGTTGTTTTTAGCACCAGATTAACGGACGAATTAAATTCCTTGACTGCTGAACGAAACTCTTTATAAAACAATGTTTTTCTTCCAGATTGTGCAGCTTGGTTAAGAGCTCAAAAGCTTCCTTTGTTAATTTAGCTAAGAATTTTCATGAATTTTGTATTTGTGGTTTTCTCCATTGGTGGGCTGCTGTATCCATTTATCTTATGTCTCAGACGAGACATAAACATCGCATAAACGAATTGAGAATGTTTTTGCCGAGCATGGACCTTCTTCCACTTTCTTTTCAAGATTTTTGCCAGAACGACAATAAAGGACATCGAAAATCTCTTCTTGAGGAGAATTCCAACGGGATAAGAAAAAAAAAAAAAAACATTCTGATACAGTTGACGAGAGAAAATTAAGGGCGCTTTTCATTCAACCAACATTTTCGAGATTTCCGGTCTGAAATTGAATGTTCCGGGAAAAGGTTTCCAACTTCATGCCAGGCGAAAAAGAGAGAAACCTACAGAACTTAATGACAGTAGTCTTCAAGGGAAAATATGCACAAAACTAAGAATTCTCCCCTCTTAACAGTGTTGAAGGTAGATTTTCTCGTTACGTAATAGTCTTGCAGTGTACAAAAAGCATTTTTCTGGGTAATTAAGGAACTGAGACTTTGGTTTTCAATTTTCATTTCAGTCTAGTACTCAGGTTTAATATCTGTATGAAAACCGTTTACATCCGATTGTGTTTTCTTTTGAAAACAACCTCACGTTAATCGAAGGAAAAAACAACATTTAAGGCATCGTTGTTTGGGTCGATTTAACTCTTTAACTATTATTTCACACCTGTTTAAGCCAAACTTACCTTTACGATAATGAACGCTTGAGAAAAAAAGAAAACGTTTGTGGCTTACCTTTCAGTGGAGTTGTGACCGAACCGCTATCTCATCTAAAGACAGACTGCTTTGTTAACTAATACGGGACACTTTTTAATAAGCATTGAGATGAGCCTGTTATTTACTCGAAAAGCAGGTGAAAAAAATGTTTGAAATAACAGGATGTAAATGGGACATCGGCCTGCCCACGCTTCACGGTGAGGGTGAAAGGAAGAATGAGTTTGTTGAATGGCATGTGGCATGACTTTCGGAATGTCTCAACAAAACTGTTGAAAACAAACTTGGTCAGGATTTGACCGAGAACTATTTCAGTGTTGAGCACTACTCTCCACCAGGCTTGCTTTAATATAAATATTTTACAAATGAACCCTTGAGGTGATTAAATTTCTCTTGAGTTTGATTTGACCTGCCGCCATTTGTCAGAGGAGAAACATTTCAGAATTAAGCACTACTCTCCATCGATAGCGTTGTTTTTAGCACCAGATTAACGGACGAATTAAATTCCTTGACTGCTGAACGAAACTCTTTATAAAACAATGTTTTTCTTCCAGATTGTGCAGCTTGGTTAAGAGCTCAAAAGCTTCCTTTGTTAATTTAGCTAAGAATTTTCATGAATTTTGTATTTGTGGTTTTCTCCATTGGTGGGCTGCTGTATCCATTTATCTTATGTCTCAGACGAGACATAAACATCGCATAAACGAATTGAGAATGTTTTTGCCGAGCATGGACCTTCTTCCACTTTC
>JAEMWC010000345.1:245000-252500 GCA_016490735.1 Pachyseris speciosa
AGCTTCACTCTCCCATACGAGCCCTTTGAGCCAACCTTTGCGCGTATCTTTTCTATTTTTAGAACGCTGTGGGTTTCTAAATTCGCACGCACTGTTTAGAATGCCCAAGAGAAGGATCGGGACAACGCGCTCCCCACCTTTGGCCACAATTTTTTTACGGATGCTTGTGCGCGGAATTTACTGGAAACAGATTTTCCAAGGAAATTGGAGCCTCCTGCAGAAAAAGCCGTTCTAAAAATAGCAAGATACGCGCAAACGTTGACTCAAGGAAACAGTGCATATGGAGGCTCCTATTCATGGGCTCCTGATGCACGTGAATTGAAAAAGGTTTAAAATTAAAATACAAAATGCTTCTTAGAAAAGACGAATTGGCTCACTAAAATATTATGAAAATCTGTTTTTGTTCAGTGTTTACTGCAAGGCAAGTGGCATAGTGCAGTGAACAATACAAACAGTTCACCTCATCCATATGTGAAAAAGGGCTAACTACTGTCTATGTACGCATCGTGTCAAACACTTCATGTAAGTTGCCACGCCTTTTGCCTCCTCTCCCGCTTTGTCTTCAGCTGCCAAAAGCGCTTTCATCATTGCAACCTGCCCGATGGCTAGTCCCATTTTTTCAAACTGTTCGTCTGAGATCATTTTTAAAGCGGATATACTGTAAACCTGTTACAAGAAAACGTAAGTATCAAGTTACTAGTTATTAGACAAAACGTAACACAGCACTCAACAAGCATTTTCTACACTACCATTCTCTGTTGCGTATATGTCATCTCTTATTTCCTAGATACATAGAATTTGTTGTTTTCAGCGATAGCCTGCGCGGGTGGGGTTGGAAGGAGGGAGAAATCCCCTACCCCCGGGAGAGCTTGCTCGCAGGCTACCTCAGCGAGGGTGTTACTTCTGTTGAGCATGTATGCTTGACTTTCTTCAGCCCACCACACCACTCCCTACAGCCAATTTTCCCAAGTGCTGAATTATTTGTGCTTCTATTTTTAGGTATGGTGTGGTAGGGATAGGCTTGTTACTGGAGGGAATTTTGATTTCCAGTGGAATTTACGTTAGTTTGGCCACAAAATGTCTTTTTTGGCGGGATGCAGAAGGCGGGATGCAGAGGAGGCTTATATTTGTAACTGCAAGGAAGTTTTTATTAGCTTATTCCAACTTACCTTGTGCTGCTCAAATATAGGCTGTAAATCCTTAAAGTTTTTCTCCAGGAAATTACCCAGCTACAAGACATTAGAGAAGATTGTTTTACGACTACATTAATTATTAACAGAATCAGCCAAGAATTAGAGTACAACAGTTAACTCACGATTGCCCCACCAAGTAGGATTATATAAAAGGTCACAGGAGTTATCTAGGGTAAAATCATGAAAGAATGCATGAAGGAAAAACGAGTGGGATAAACAAGTGACTTATTGGAAGTGAACTGTACAAAGTATAACCTGAAATTGTCACCGCTTTTGAGGTGGTCTGCTACGATCGATTTGTGACGTATCGTCACGCAATACTTAGACTGTCAACATGTTATTGTACTTTACCAATTATGGTTCGCATTCGAACTCATGAATTAAACGGAAAATTCTGGCCTTATTGCAAAAACGATGGCCTGATTCATTGGGTAACATTCGACGCCGTCAGATACAAAAGCGCCGGAACATAAACTAACATTGCCCTAGGAACCTAGTGGAAAGTGTTCCTAAGATTCTTATTGTTTTCGCATTAACTGGTGTACACGCTCCATTGAACTTAAACTTCTCAGTTCAGTGTATAACCTCAAGCCAACGACGTGTTACATCCAAATCCAAAAGTCCAACGCACAAAGTACTTGTGCAACACTGCAAAACTGGTTCCTCGTCAATCCCTATTCCAGTGTTAGTGAAACCTTTTTGAACGATCATTTACAAGGTTACATCTGGAGGATTATGTTATGTAATACATCAGAAAGTAATGAAGTACTTACTTGCGGGGAACACTCCATGGAAGCTTATGTACAGTATATTTTCTGTTTATTACACGTAGGTTTTGTACATCTTGTTCAGTAAAACAAAGAAGGAGTGCAAAATTTTGCTGGAAATGTGGCTCTCCAGTTCAGTGTGGCTTATCTGTTGCAGAAGCAAGCACTAGTCAGAGTGCAAAACTTTCCTTTGGGAAGCCAGTTCTAAATCAAGCCAAGTCATTTGAAGATTATATGAATTGCAAAAAAAAAGCAACACCAATTTCGTCCAAGAAAGAAGAGTAAAGTGAATCCTGATGAAACCGTAACTGTTTCAATTGGCCTGATGAGAATGGTGGAAAACGACTTAAAACCAGTCTGGGGAAAGCGGCTACCTATTCAAGTTCCAAAATCAGCTAGCTATGCCAGAATCTTAGGCAGAGGAATTGAAAAGTGGGCCGAATTTGATAGGAAGTTTGATGGCGAGGAAGATTATGTTGTGTTGTATGAAGATGGTAGCCATGCCCTCTGTCTACCAGGCCAAGAAGAAGATTTCCAGCTTGAAAAGTATAAGACGGAACTTGGTAAAGATTATAAGAGAATAACCATGTACCTGTGCACAACTGCTGATTTTGAAATGTCTGAAGGAACCGATATTACAGAATCAGAACCAAGTGATTCTATGCCCACTCCTGTGTCTGAAAGTTCCTTGCCATCTCAGTTATCAGGAAGCTCTCTTGACAAGACTGACACTAGTACTCCACCCATAAGCTGCCATTCTTCAAGTGGTGAAAAGTTAGGTAAAGCAAGTACAAGCATTCAACCATTACAACAGCAGATAGTAGAAGATGCCAAATTTGCAAATTTACTTCAAGACCATACTACCTCTGATTTGACCTCACCCACTGCTTTGTCATCACCAAATGAAGTCGTCAAACTGCTGGCATAAAGAGTGGATCAAACACAAGAGTTTTTTCTTGTATCTCGCCGTGCTACACTCTTCACAAGGACACTTGCATTATGGCAAAGGCAGGCCCAAAAAAATCCACCCGGTGGTGTTCTAAGAGTCCATTACAGTGGTGAGGCTGGAATTGATACTGGTGCCATGTCCCAAGAATTCTTAGTGCAAGTTATTACTGACATGGGGAGGGAGATGTTCCCAGATGGCCGTCCTGCAGACTCCACCTATCATGTTCAAAATGGGAACTTCTGTACTTGTGGAGAAATCGTGGCAGTTTCTTTGGCTCAAGGTGGGCCTCCACCTTGCTTTCTTGAGCAGTGTGCATATGACTCAATGTTAAACAGTGTTGACATGGTTAACATTCAAGAGGCAGATTTGACTACAAAGGAGCAAACACATCTAAATGATATAAAGGAAGATTGTGAGAACTACTCTGATATGATCTTGGAACATGGATACACTGGAGTGATTGACGAGAAACATGTGGATGACATCATACGATCTGTAAAAGTAAGCCTAGTTAATCGCAGAATGTTGTATATGAAAGAATTCTTTACAGGAATGTCCATCTATGGATTGGCAGAGTTGATGAAGAGCAACCCATCAGCATGCCAACCATTGTTTGTTGATGGAAGTTTCAAGGAACAACTGGCACCGGATGCTAACTATTTGTTCTCCATAATGAGCCCACAGTATTCACCAACAGGTTCTGTACGCAGACACATTGAAGAAAATGTCATGGATCATTTCCAGGATTGCTTAAATTTGTATGAAGATGCTAATATTGTGGGTCACGCTGCAGCAGTTGGTTATAAGGATGACACCCTTGACAGTGGACTTGAACAAGGAAGAGAAATATTTGAAAATCCAGATTTAACTGTGGCAGGTGTTATGGGATGGTTAACTGGTCAAAGGCACAGGCCAGTAAATAACCAAAAGCTCAGTGTGACTGTTTATTTTAACCATGACTGCTTAAAGCACAACCCAAATCACAAAATATGCTTTCCTATTGTAGGGGCTTGTGCCAAGGAAATTACCTTCCCTGTGGCACACATGGCCTCATTTGCTGAGTTCAAAGAGGTCTTTATCCTTGCCTTTTCTAAAGGGCAGGCTTTTGCTAAACCTTAGGTCTAGATTATGTTGTTCAGACCATATTGCGAAAAACAAAATGTGGCACAAAGGCATTTTTTTTCTCTGGATGTAATACTTTAGGTGTTGTGTTGTTTGAGTTCCTTTTCCCCTAAATGTTGTAACATTATTTTTTTTAGCCATACACTGATAGTTCTTTCTTGCAATTAAAAACACTGCTGCATGTTATTTCAATCAAATCATCAAATGCTGAGATGATAGTTCCAGTTATAACAGTTTCAAAGCAAAGTAAAGAAAATAGAATTGTTCAAGCTTTATGGCCATCAGATTGTAATAAACATAGTCAGACAGCATTCCTGAACAAGAGAGGTGCACATTGTTTTAACTAATTGTGGATATCCAGGCATGCCTGCTTGCTGAAGGTATTTTTTTTTCGCTTGGGTCTTAAATAAAAATTCCAAAGTGTTTTGACTATAATGTCTATCAAGGATTTGAGGAAACCGGCACTCTTGAACTTCAGTTGCATTTGTGTGGAACTGTCGTCAGAATGCTTCCAGAAGTAGCTACACATGCGTTTTGTGTTGTAACGTGTACTAGTATTTCTTCGAAAGCAAGCGCATTTAATAAATAATTTCAGGCATGTTGGTGGCCCTAAAATTCCTAAAAATCCCTAAATATTTTCACTTGCCCTAAAAACCCTACTTTTTCAGCCTTTCTTCACTTCTCCCCTAAAAATTCCTACTTTTTCCTTTCTATGATGGTTGAGCGTGACTGATGTCATTGAAAGTGCTTGGTGTGGGTTCAACATTTGCCCTACCTGGTCGGTGTGGAATTATGAAGCATGGGAGGATCCTTCAACTTCTATCAATCCCAGGTGAGTAACTTTGTTTTATTCTGGTATTTAATGTAATTTTCCCAATGATAGAATTTGAGGGAGCAAAGTTGTGCTCATCTTACTTGAACATATGTAAATGTTCAAGTTACAGATTTGTAGCACTTAACCATGGCATCCTCTCTAAGAGTTAGAAATTTCATGCTGCACGGCCTTAAAGTTGAGATTTTAGATGAAGAAAATGTTACATGTTTTTAACTCCCACAGAGAATGTACACGGTTGACTAGTTTTTCACTTGCTGTTGTTCTATCACCATACTTCTTCATCTACCTACCTTTAAATGCAGCTTACCTCTAACCTTTGCACACTAAATATGAAGGTATACATATCCTCTGGCTAGCATGCCTAATGATCAAATGGTCTTGAACGACAGCCAGCGAGTAACTAAGTCTGTTGCTTTGTTTTACATTGGAGTTTTGTTTTCTAGAGTGATCCACACATCTATTTGGTGGGTGTAAAGTGTTAAACTGACAATTAAGCCTCATGGGATGACACACTTTCAGACGACCTGGCTCCTAAAGACTGATTCGAATGGACATTTTATTGGACAATGGCTGAAAGAAGATAAAACTCCATACACTGTAACATGTATATTGTGCTCTACTTTGTTCAAATGTGACAACTCTGGCCTCAAGCAAATCATGTCTCATGCTGATGGAAAAGGGCATAAGAAAATAGCAAATCAGCGATTTTGCAAGGCCCAGAAACATTTTTCAACGTCAGAAAGTGCAGGATCAATTGTGTTACAAAGCAGGAGCCACACTGATCAAGTGACAGTAGCAGAAGCTGCATGGTGCATGAAAGTAGCAGCAAGCAACTATAGTTACAACAGCTGTGAAGATTTTCCAGACTTATTTCGATTCATGTTTCCCTGCCCTTACACTCGAGACTTTTCTCTTGGCCGCAATAAGGTTTCATATGTGATATCAGATGGTTTGGGACCATATTTTCAACAATTGCTGTGTCAAACTGTGAGGAAAGAAGGCAACCCATTGGTAATTGTGAAGAACAGCTCCCCTCCACCAACAGTCGGCCAACAGTTGGCCGACACTTGACCGACAGACTACCGACAGGTTACCAACAGTTGGCCAACTGTCGGTAAGCTGTCGGTCGACAGGTTACCAACAGGTTAGCGACAGATGGTAAAATTACGGAATCCGAGGTGGCTCAGCCACTTTTGTTTTCATTTTCATTTCGGTTTGCATTTCTCTTCAGCGTTTTCATTTTCGTTTGCATTTTTTGTTTTATTTGCATTTGTATTTTTTCGCGGTGCGCTTGCGATTTTAAGTTTCGTTTCGTTTCTGTCATCAATTGCCATATCAGTTTTCATTTTCATTTCGATTTTTCATTGTTGCTTTTCATTTAGACTTTTTCGTGACATCAAAATTAAAATGGAGCGCAAAAAGTCCTTATAAGGAAGGCTATTATTCATCATGAGTGGGTGATGGCGTAGAGTCATAGATCAAACTAAGGTCTCTGGGTCTCAGTCCCGTGCATGACTGGCTGAGTTATGAATGTCGCTGTGGACCTCGGGGGGGGGGGGGGGGGGGTACTCCCAGAAAAATTGGGTGGGGGTGTGCGGCCCGCTTCCTAAAACCTTTACCCTATTTCGTACGAAAATCTGTGATTTTCCCTACCCTATTTCAGACCTGACCAAAAATTCGATACCCTATTTCAGACCTATTTCATGGGCTCCTGCGAAAACACAAGTAAAAGACAAAAAAGAAGGGCTTTTATTGATGGTCTTTTCGCCTAATGATGAAGAAGTAGCCTCTTCGAAAAAACATATCCAAGACTAGAGTACCCAAACCATACCCTATTCCAGACCAAACCCTACCCTTTGGGGCCGCACATACCTATAGAGCCTAAATAAGGGGGGGGGGGGGGCAGTACCCCTCCCCCACCAGGCTGTGGACGAGGTGGTAGCGTTCTTGAGAGATCTCTTGAGGAAAAATAAGACTAATAATGTTATGTAAAGTGCGTGTACTGGAATGTTTCAGTAGGTTTAAAATAAGTGCGCGTGTCAGGATAGATTGCTTGGCAAATCTCATTCCTTTGTAAATGGCTGAGATCAAGACAGCAATTATCGATCAGCACAGTACAAAACCGTTGGTATGGAAGAGATAAATCGATGACGTGTTTCCTTATGGGACATTAGTATATACCACACAAGTGAATAGTAATTTTCGCGCGCTGTGATTGGTTAACTTGGAGCGAGATTTTACAATTCCGACAGCTTGTCGGTGTATTGTCACGCATAAAGTAATTATTCAGCTTGTGTGGTATATACTAAAACAATTATTCACCTCAGTGTCGGTGAAAGTGGTGGATATTTACCTTGCTGCTTCGCGGCTCGGTAAATATCCGCCGCTATCCACCTCCACTTCAGCGAATAATTGTTAACTAATAGAGAGGAAATTAACAACTTCATTGAACATGCAAATAACTATCACCTGACAATAAATTTCACTGCTGATATTTCTGACAAAGAAACCATCTTCCTTGATACGTGCATTTACAGAGGAACGAGATTTGCCAAGGAAGCTATCCTTGACACGCGCACTTACTTTAAACCCACTGAAACATTCCAGTACACGCACTTTAAATCCTGTCATCCT
>JAEMWC010000345.1:257500-357500 GCA_016490735.1 Pachyseris speciosa
TACAATCTCGAGTGCTTTCGTGAGGCAATCAATAAAAATTAAAACAAAGTAAATAAATGAACCAATTTGAAAGGTGCGAACGCTCCACTTGGCATCGTGTTCGGTTTGATTTCATTCAAAAGACAAACAAGAGCCCGTGAAAAGCTTGCGAGCGGTGACGCGCAGAAAGCTGCGCAGAACGTTTTCCGCCTTGAAGCTGCGGATGAGAGTGAACGATGATTAACGATTGGCGGAAGCGTAGCGTTTGCCTAGAGTGGCGTCGCACCAGCGGTGACTGTTTTTGCGCACAACTTCGAAACCGTCAGCATCTTTTCTCAACATCTTCGTTATGGATCGTACACTGATTCCACCCTGGGTTATACCCAGATGATATCAAGAGCATGGCTAGCACCCTATGATATGCCTATCTGATATGTGCATTGTAAACACTGAATATGAATATGTGAACATCATATATTGAACCCTGCAAACCTCTACTGAGCTGAACAATATACTTTTACGGCAGTAACCCAGGGTGCCAACTTACATTAACTGAATATGATAATAATCAAATTACCATTAGAGCGCTTTTCAATTGAGTGTCGTAAAACCAAAACCAAAGCAATTACTCCAGCCAATCACAACAGAAGTAAGCAATGTAATGAGCCAATCAGAATACGAAGCAATAACATGTATCCGGCGTAAAGCGCGGGAAAATACGCGCGTGCAAATCACAGTTGGTTTTGGTTTTGCTTCTCATTGGTTGAGATAGTGGCGCGAGTTTTCCTGGCCAATCAGAGAGCGAGGCAATGCAAAACCAAAGCAAAACCATAATTATTTTCGACACTCAATTGAAAACCGCTCTAATATAAACATAAAAATAATCAAACGCGCTATTTACAAGAATAAATTCACTTTCGTTAAAAAT
Organism: Pachyseris speciosa; assembly: GCA_016490735.1. Taxonomy (NCBI): domain Eukaryota; kingdom Metazoa; phylum Cnidaria; class Anthozoa; order Scleractinia; family Pachyseridae; genus Pachyseris; species Pachyseris speciosa. The sequence goes on from JAEMWC010000345.1 coordinate 258,408, forward strand.
CTCTTTCCGTCAACGTGTATTTCCGTTTATCAGACTTTTGAAGATTCACTTCCAGACTTTCCTAACTTACAAACAACCTGAAAATTATTCTTCATTTCTATTTGCAAAATTCAGAAAACCAAACTATTCAACATAAAAGAGCTGCTAAATAGCTTTCATTTGAATTGTCACACTTCAGGCTTCCATCAACAGACTCAAAAGTTAGAACCACCTTGTACAGCATAATAAACAGCACCACAGGAAAGTAATGCTCAGTAGCTTTCATTTGAATGGTCACACTTTAGGATTTCATCCACAGAATCAAAAGTTAGAACCACCTTGTACAGCATAATAAACAGCACCGCAGGAAAGTACTGCTCAGTAGCTTTCACTTGAATGGTCACACTTTAGGGTTTCATCAACAGTGAGACTCAAAAGTTAGAACCGGCTCTGTAAGTTTAAGGTTAAAGTTATAATACCATTGAAATTAGAGCACTTTTCAACTGAGTGTTGTAAAACCAAAGCCAAAGCAATGACTTTGACCAATCACAACCGAAGTAAGCAGTGCAATGAGCAAACCAGATAGCCGGCGCAAAGCGCGGGAAAATACGCGCGTGTAAGTCACGATTGGTTTTGCTTCTCATTAGTTGAGAAAGAGGCGCGAGTTTTCCAGGCCAATCTCATAGCGAAGCAATGGAAAACCAAAGCTAAACGAGAATTACTTTCGACACTCAATTGAAAACCGATCTATGACTAAAAGCAATAACAATAACCATCATTATCATCATCGTCATCACCATGATTACAATCAACATTGTTAGTATCATTATTACTATCATCATCATCATCATTATCGTCATCATCATCATCATCATCATCATTATCATCATCATCAGTTAACTCCAAGAAAAAGTGCATCTCGAGAAGAAAAGGTTTTCTTTCCGCAGTGCGCGTTGAGTTAAACTCTGTTTCTGTTGATATAGCTTAATTCCAGCCTTTGATCTTCTCTATATGATCATGAGGTTTTGAGGGTTTAAAGTGATCCTTATTACCTTCCGTACAGCTCTTGCTCAGCACTTGCTTCACGGCCTAACGCCGAATTTTCCGCGCAAAACTTTACGCGCGCGATTTTACGCCAATTCCTCAAAAACCTTAGTGATTAATTAGGTCTGGCTTTTCACTGTTTTTTTTTTTATTATTATTATGAAGTAATTATTCTCTTAATTGTCGGTAAATGCCTACCATATTTCAGTGTTTTGTATGTCATAAAACGAAACAGAAGTTTGATATAGTTTACTACCCCATTTCTTATCGAATCCTTCAAGGATTCGATAAGAAATGGATTGTTTGCCAAGAAGGGCATTATCTGTTGAAATAATTAGCCTGGTACTTTCACTAAAATCAAATTTGGTGCAGAAACTTCGTACACAGCGATTCAGTTGCAATATTTTCGCAACAACAACTAAGAAAGTCATGTTTAACTGGCGAAGGCCAATTTTAAGGTTTTCAATTACGCGCATTATATCCGAAGCAACGTCGGTGGCCCTTATTTTTTGGACTTGTGACTCAAGTAACAAAATTTCAGCGAAAATTCGCAAACAATTTTCGAGCATCCTTAAATTAGTGAATGATTCAAAATGCGAATTACGTATTTGCAAAATGACCAAATACCACCTTGTTAAGCATGGCTGGCTTACGCTTGGCACAAGTTTATAGGAAAAATCGAACTGAGAAATGCGATAACTTTGCGGTATACGTTGTTGGGGTTAACGGTTTTGGCAGTGTCTTAAAATTACGTTTCCGAAGCGCTAAGCAGTTTGTAGGCCAAAGTCTAGCGAATTTAGAGAAAGGTAGATTTTAAGGTGAAATCGTCACTTACGCCATCTTTGCACCACGCCCTTCAATTATGACGGAGGCCTCTGGAATGTTAAAGGGACACTGTCGCGTGATTTGGATATATATTTCGATCAATGGAACTTTCAGTTTTTTAATGGAGTACTTAATACGTGCCTTGACACTTTTTGCTCTTCTCAATGGCCATGGATGACGGGGAAGAAATGGATTACAACTACGTCTTCAAGTGTTGTCATTGTGACTTGTAAAAATCGCCATAAAATTGTCTAGTTTCTTTTCCTTCGGAGAAATAATTTGGAATATACTTCCTGGTGGAACACAGACCAGTCGTGTAATAGGAAACGCACAGAATTCCCTCAGCATTGGCTCTTTAAGTCAACTGTAGGGGCTCATTATTTATAAAGAGTGGTAGTTTTAACTTTGAGCAGGTCTTACACCATGCTTCAAAGTCCGTGCGAACGTTGCCAAAATTGTCTATGCACCTTGGTTTAGCCAATTTAACTAGTTGTTTCGTAAAACACTTCAACATCAGTGGGAATAAAGTTTAGGCCTCCAGCGTGAAATGGGCAGGAAGAATAGCCTTCTGGGAGTGGATAGGAGTTGCCACATCTAGTGTGTGACCCACTGTAGCTTCTAGCGTTGTTTCTTATATAGATGTCGTGTCCGTGGCCAAACGTTGGTCCGTAAGAAGAACATCTGTAAATAGCGCGTTGATCATCTTGTTTAACATTCAGCTTCACAGGATTATTACCACGAATATTATACAGTGAATAGAGGAAGGCTTTATTGTCGCCGGACCAGCCGCAAGTACCTGGGATGAGAAGCAAATACAATTTACATAAGTAAATACCGTGAAAGCTCTATTACACCCCCACCCTCCTCCCTCAGGGGGACTTATTTAAGTTGAGGCCTCATAAAACGGGGGCTTATTTGAGAGGGGAGCTTAATGGAGAGGGGGGCTTATTTCAAATCTTAAACATGCCGTTTACGTCTTAAAATAGTATTTGTACAGAACTCAATCAACTGCAGCGAAACATTAGTATTTAATACAGAGCAGCAAACAATTACGTGTTTGAGTGTATATTTTTAAAAAACAACAAACCAAATGGAGTGGATTTCGTAAGAGGGAATAGGAGGAACTAATTACAAAATCTCATGTCCCAAAAGAGGGGGGCGGGAGCTTATTATAAAAACTGACTTCAAAACGGGGGCTTATTAGAGGGGGGGCTTATTAGAGGGGGGGCTTATCAGAGGGGGGCTTATTAGAGGGGGGGCTTATTAGAGGGGGGGCTTAATAGAGCAACAGATGTTCATGAGAGAGAAATTCCTCTTGCATTCTTCTGTATTTGTCCATGTGACTGCTAATGTTGGATGGTCAAAGCAATGATACGGGTATGTGAGTGATCATCGCAATTATGAACACTACTTAAGCAGTGACGAAAATAAAGCCTTCATAGTCATTTAATGACTAATGTGTTGGGTATGCTGTGATGGGATAGAAACAAACAGTGGGAAGTAGTAATACTCCTATTCAGATCATGCTGGGCATCCTGTGATGGAGTAACATAGGTGGTGATGCTCCTATGATAACATAGCATCCCATCCTGAGGAGACGGGAGGAAGTTAATAATGCTCTTCCTACTTATTTCATTCTGGGTACCCTGTGATACTTACTGTACTGATACCAAGAAAGGCTTGTGTATCCACCAAACAGGTAACTACCGACTTTGATGATGGTAACAGTAGGTCCCTTCCCATCACACCTGCTGTGGAATGTAGAAGCCGCCCAACCGTTTGAACCAGCGCGCCAACACCTCACAAACCTACTTCGTGCTGAGTCCTGCAGAACTGGTTCTAGAAAAGAAGCCAAGTGGTACAGATTCATACTTGAGTTGTCAGAGCCGTGAAGAATGCTGGATGTAAGGAGACCACCTATACGAAAAGAACAAAAATACAAAATTCAAGTAACAAATAAAGTATTAAGCTTGTTTCAGATAATATTGAGTGACAGCAGAAGACATAAATGTTGACCTTTCCTCAGTTAACAATCTCTTTAGAAGGACAGTAAGGCTGCATGCACCTCTTTAAAACCTCTAATTTCACTGGATCTTTATAGGCCGCACTTCTATTGTTTTTATTATCTGTTTATTGTTTTATGAACCAATCCTGTGAAGTCTTGCAAATGGTGCAGGTTGGAAGGATTGCATGCCATTTGAATTTCAAGACAAGAGCCGAATTAGCACGCAGTTGGGCCGATGTGAAAAGGCAGTTCGTTTAGGTATGAAAGACAAATGAAAAAAATTCAAGCTTTAACGTATAATCCTGAATTTTTTCAGGCTCTATTTTCACTATTGCTTAAGTAGTGTTCATAACTGCGACGATCATCCACAGCTTCATTCTTTAATCCGCATTTCAAATATATGATTTTCATATATTCATTCTCATATATAGAGAGCTCATTGGTTTCTAGTGGTGTAAAACTTCGTCAGATCTACGTTCAGGGGCGATCACGGAGAGAGAAACTGGGAACGAGGTTGATCTCTACACATTTCAAAACTCACTGGAGCTTTTGCATGTAGTTTTTCCGTCTCCGTAAAAGAGTGGCTTGCAAGCACAGCTGTAAGATCCCACGGTGTTCGTACAGGTGGCATGGGCGTGACAACCATGCGAGCCGCTAACACACTCATCAATATCTGGAAAGTAGATAATATGGTTAGTTTACTTCTGACATTTCACAACTTAGTTGACACTGGGAAAGGTTACCCTTCACCTCTAAACATTTTTGAACCTGTCTAAACTAAAACCTCTAGCGTCCAAAGGCGAGGAGTTCCGGACATGTACACCTCTGTATGTTGGTAGATAACTTGGTTACTCGGAACAGATAGTCCCTGGCAGTCGATCTGGTGTAAATTAGTGTTTGTCTTCAAGACATTCAAATCTGTTTTTTAGGTCAATTGGGGATTGATTTCTTAATTATTCTGTACATGAATCACATACGAACGGAACCGTGGTGGAATGTCTGCGAACTGAAGTAAGAAGTTGTATCCAGTGATATGTGGAGCCATTCTCAAAACAATCTTCGGTGAAAAATACGACTCCACTTTAGGCTGCAGTCGTGAATTCGAACATGTGGCGATCCAGCGGCTCCCACTGTCAGGTGGATAGCCACCGGGCTAATGGCAAGCTTATTACTAGGAAGTATACCTCTGTAATGACAAGATCTTTGTCCCGTCTCGGTAGATAACCAACTTGGTTGACCCCCCACGGTCAGGTGGATGAGCAAGCTTAATACTACTACGTACACCCCCCCTCCCAACACACACACACCCCGCCCCTCCGCTTAGAGAAGCTAAGATAAAAAAGAGAAACAGTCTTGTCCTTACCACTGCAGCTTTTTCCATTTCCGGTAAAACCAGGATGGCACGTGCAAACATATGAGCCGTCATTGTTCGCACAGGAAGCATTGACATGACAGACGGAAGGAGAAGCGCTGCACTCATCAATGTCTGCGAAACCAACAACGGTATAATGCAACAACTTAAGCCGTGTTTTATTGGGTTAAACGCTGTCAATCTGGTAAATGGGTATTTTGGGGCTTAACTAGGGAAACCCCCTTCACAATACCGCTTAAGCTGAAACGAATTCTTCCTAAATATAAGCAGTCCTGCTTCCCCCACCTCCCCTAAAATTGGGGATCCTACTGGAGATCTTACTTTTGAATAATTTGCTATGTAAGGGAGCCTTGGAACAATATGTCTGACGCTACGTTAGAAAGGGCAGCAGTCCCTGCCCATTTTTCATGCGTTTGAAGGCATGAATCAGTTGCAGGTAAGTCGTGTTTTGTCTGGGCTTAGATACAGCAACACTCTTCCCACCACAGCTTTCAGATGAAACGCAGTTCTTCCCAATGCCGTTTATCCCCTTTCCCTAGGGGATCTTACTGGAGATATGCCCACTGGATCACTTGCTATGTAATTGAAAAGGGACAGCGCGTGGTCCCTGCCCATTTTTCATGCGTTGGAAGACATGAGACAGTTGCAGGTAATTTCAAACCAACCAAAAATCCTTTTACTAATGGGACCCGATAAACGGCCAACCAACCGAAAACAAAACTCCAAAATACACAGCCATCAAGGACAGACGTTTCGTTACTATAAACAGCCGTGAATCGCAAGTCCATTCCATTCTGCTCACGCTGCACACTTGCGGTCCTAGCCCCTCGCTCACGCTCTTAGTCCCATGCTCACCTCATAATCATGCATTCAACCATTTATCTTTCAAGAAAGAAAGCTTTAACATACCGTTTGTTGTCATGTTGCAGTAAGCGAAGACGCTCGTCCCTGGTATGATAGAGTAGAACCAATATTTACCACTGAAAGCCTGGCCCTCCTCATTGTCCTTGATTTCTTGGCAAGACTTGGCCGGCAGCTCAGGAATGGAGCCAAGAGGTACTGAAAGAGGCAAAGTCAGTTAACAATTTATTTAATTACAATGTAATTTGAACATGAAGTCCAAACGCCAAGTCAGTCAGATGAAAATCTGCAGAGCGGCACCATTCTTATGCTAGCATTTAGTTTGGTGTATAAGGTGCGTGGTTTTAACTTTTGAGACTGTGTACGAAATCCTTAAGTGTGACCATTCAAATGAAAGGTACCATGCAAGCAGTACTTTCCTGTGGTGCTGTTTATTATGCTGTACAAGGTAGTTCTAGCTTTTGAGTCTGTGGATGAAATCTCAAGGTGCGACCATTCAAATGAAAGCTACTGAGTTGTACTTTCCTGTGGTGCTGTTTGCGTTTATCATGCTGTACAAACTGGTTCTAACTAGTCCAAAAAAGGGATATTCCATGGTATGCAATAGGACGTGGCGTCATACTATGCTGTAGAAACTAAAATGGCCCATGAATCAGTAACAGAAGTCTTGTGCATAATGAAAAGGTCGAGTGTAATCGCGGATGCATACACAACAGCTTCTTGCATTCTGATTGGCTGGTATAAATAATGATATCTGTGTCTCATACCTCTATGAACGTCCAGTTTGAAATAAAATCGGTCTGAGTCGTCAACAAACTTCTCGGGGCTTGCTTCCTTTGTGCGGTTGTTGTACTCACACACACTCGTTGACATAACGAAGTTGAAACTTTGGCAGACGTTTTCTAATCTGCATGCAAACAAACATTCTGCGTGACCGGAGCGAGCAATTCGCCTTTCATAAGTGTGTCCAAGTAACATCTTGCCGTATATAGAGGCCTGGCGAGGTCCGTTGCATTGTTCAGCAGCAAATGCGGCGTTGTAAACCAGGCCAGAGAGTAAGATCGCAATCATAATCGGTTTAGACACCACCATTTTTTACTTCTCGTCAGCAAAGGAAAACCTGCAGGCATTTTCGCAAAATCCTTTAATAATAATAATAATAATAATAATAATAATAATAATAATAATAATAATAACAATAATAATAATAATAATATTAATAATAATGATGATGATGATAATAATAATAATCTTTATTTATGTAGCGTTATTTCTACTAAGAAACCAATAACGCTTTACAATGATAATACGTATGAAATACATATGATAATAATACATGAAGATAATAGATAATAATAATACCTAAAATATACAAAAGTCTATAATATGAATAACTACTCAAGTTAAATATTTACAAGAAAAATAATTCAATAATAATAAAAAGAGTTAAAATGTTTCTTAAAAAGAACGTTTAAAAAGAAATGTTTTGATCTTCATCTTAAAGGTGCTTAAAGATTCAGTTTCTCTAATATTGTTAGGAAGGCTGTTCCATAACATAGGACCATTCACAGAAAAAGCTCTTCTTTCATATGTCTTAAGGTTGTACCGCGGGACAACAAAGAGTCTTTTGGAGGAAGAGCGTAAAGACCTGGTCGGTTCATTTTTTGTGATCATGTCAGATATATAGAGTTGCGCAATGCCGTGGTATGCCTTAAAAACTAGTACTAGGATCTTAAATTCAATTCTGACAGCAACAGGCAACCAGTGGAGTTCTTTAAGTATCGGAGTAATATGTTCAGTCTTCTGAGTGAATGATAATAAACGGGCAGCAGAGTTCTGTACACATTGAAGTTTTTTGAACGAGGTTTTGTGGCAGACCGGATAGTAGCGAATTACAATAATCAAGTCTAGAAGTCACAAACGCATGTATAAGTATTTCAAAGTGTTGATAAGACAGAAATCTCCTTATTGTAGCTAAATGTCGAAGTTGATAAAAGGAAGTCTTGCAGTCGGAGTTAACACGTTTCTTCATCAGTTGAGTCTTGTCGAACCAGACTCCAATGTTTCTAACAGATTCAGAGGCCTTAATTAGTTCAGTGCCTACATACACAGAATCCAGAGATGGAGACGGTCTGTGATGTGCATGAAGTATCAGCAGCTCCATTCATTGATATCAGAGACACAAGCTTCTATTGTTGACCTAACCTCTTCAAGAGTGACTATGTAACTGGAAGGCTGGAAGGACATATAGATTTGCGTATCATCCGCGTAAAAATGATAAGACATATTATGCTCTTTAATAACATCTGCAAGGGGTGCAGTATATAATAAGTATAAGATTGGTCCCAGCACAGATCCTTGTGGAATTCCGTAAAGTAGATCGCGTCCAGATGAATATCCATTCTCAACACATACGAACTGACTGCGATTAGTAAGGTACGAGTGTAGCCATTTAAGAGCTTTCCCTTCAATTCCAAATCGATGACGTAGTCTTGAGAGCAATATAGAATGATCTACGGTGTCGAATGCTGCCCAGAGATCGAGTAACAGCAGTGCGACGCATTTACATTCATCAATGCTACGTAGAATACCATTTTGCACCTTTACCAGCGTTGTTTCAGTACTATGTCCTTGTTTATAGGCCGATTGGAGAAGTTCGTGCAAATTGTTATCATCAAGGTAAGAGTTTAGCTTAGCTGCAACCACTTTCTCTGTTGCCTTCGAAATAGATCGTAAATTAGAGATGGGCCTATAGCTCGGAAAAAGTTTTAACAATAATTGTATCGGACTTAATAATATTATTAGCACAGTGTTTTTCAATTGATTCTCCAGAGTAATTCGCATTTTTTTGGTTTGCTTTACTTCGCAATGTGATTGGCTGGCAGAACTCGCGCCACTTTCTCAACCAATGAGAAGCAAAACCCAAACCAATCGTGATTTGCACGCTCGCATTTTCCTGCGCTTGGGGTCGGGTGCATGCAACCGCTTTTATCCTGGTTGGCTCATTGTCCTGGTTGCGTTTTAATGCGGTTTGGTCAAAACAATAACTTTGGATTTCGTTTTAGGGCACCAAATTGAAAACCACTCTATTGATGTTACGTCATTGTTTTCGATCACACCTGTGTTTTCCTGCCAAATTTTCAGTTTTGGATCACGTATCTGAAAACTATTCATTTTCGGAGTATTTTCGTTAATTAACTTGTGGACAAAAGGCCCAACCTGATGAATAAAATCTACCTTTTCAAATAAATAATCTCGAAAACAAAGGATAAAATACTAAAATACACGCGTATCGAACCCAACCGAGTTCGCCTGTTGCTTCAGGTGACGGGAGGTTTTGCGCAATCTTACACTGTGTATGTCTTACGGACACATCCTTACCTTGGAGTCCATCAAAGCTATCAGTAAAACTTCAGAATTTTGCACGTGTGATTTGTTTTTCATGTTTTAAATGTTTTAAAATGTTCTTGCTTGTTGAAATTCTTCTTCCTTTCACTTATCACTTCCCATTAACGACATTAATTATTCAAGAAAAAAGCTAGACCATCCTACCAAACTTTCGCAGCGCGTTGAAAACATTTGTAAAACATGTTTTAATTGCCATGACATTCTACAGTTTACATTTTACTGGTATTGTGATGTCATCTCAACAAGTATTGGTTTAGCATCCCACAATAAAAGTATTTATCATCATCATCATCATCATCATTATTATTATCGTAGACCAGGCTTCCCGTCAGCCTCTCGTCAATAGGGTCTAAGTCGTCTTAAGGTAAATTTCGCTTGAGAAGACGCAAAATCATATAATTTTTGTCCAAGTAGTTCTCAGTTGTCTTGAATTCAACTCACATAGAATGTCAAATATTTGCCTTTATTATCCAACTCTGTTAGTTACTGCACATAAAACCCACGAGACGAGTACAGATATTCCGCGATATTGTACATTTTGATATTTGTACTGAAGAAAGCCGGTTTGACAGGGTTTTTTTCACCGCACGCGCACGCAAGATCGCGTAGTATTTTTACTCGTTGTTTGTATTGTTTGTATAGAGCGGTTTTCAATTGAGTGTCGTAAAACCAAAACCAAAGCAGTTACTCCAGCCAATCACAACAGACCGAAACAGTGCAACGAACCAATCAGAATTTGAAGTAATTACGCGTAACTGACGCAAAGCGCGGGAAAATACGCGCGTGTAAGTCGCGATTGGTTTTGGTTTTGCTTCTCATTGGTTGAGAAAGTGGCGCGAGTTTTGCTGGCCAATCACAGAGCGAAGCAACGCAAGACCAAAGCAAAACCAGGATTACTTTCGACACTCAATTGAAAACCGCTCTACTCCGCCATGCTACTGGCCAAAACATCTAGATATATGTCTTTTGCCAAAGGGGACAAGGAAATAAAGAAAGATCGTGTAAAAATTGAGTAAGAAATACTGTCCGCCTTTAAAGATCTTGTTTGGACATTATTCAAGTTTGGATGCCGACCAGTTATTAGAAAATTTGTGAAACATTTAATTTGTACTCAAACTGTCCGGTTTTTTTTCTTATCGTTTTGGACATTATTCAGAGTAACCCTGTTGTTATATTATTATATTATCTCACTTTTATCTTCAGTTCCAGGATAGTTCGCCCACATTTTACAAGTTAAGGGGGGACTTAACTAATGCAGTGAAAATGGAATAAATTAAATTAAATTAAAATTAATTAATTAACCTAAACACCGTTTTGCGTCGCTTAACATGAATTTGACGTTAATATCTCGTTCGCGCTTCAAGCAATTCAAAATCCCTATGCTCATCCCACGAAGCTGTACTGTGGGATATTTTGTGAATATTTGAGGAGGTTGAGATGACGGACGATGATTTGGTGACAACCGACGCCAAAACACTCAGTGGATAAAGGTAAGGCTGGAAATAAGGAAGAACTTCATTCCTTCTTTGAAACGTTCTGCCCTTTCTTTCATGAATCCATCGTTTTGGCTCATCTTTTTAGCAAAACATATCATGAAAGGTGTTTGTCATAGTGATTTAAAATGATATAGTCGAGTTAATCGTTTGTGTCACAATTCCCTGCGAGTATGGTAAGGTCTGTATTGGAAAGACGGCCGAGAAGATATGTGCATTAACAGATCAAGGAACACGATAAAGACATACGGCTTGTCAGTCGAACCCAATTCTCCGCCGTTTCAGGACACAGCTACGTATGCAATAGGACACTAGGGAGTTTAAGAAATGAGGACGCGACGGCAACGAAAACGTCATTTCAAAATATACCTTCTCTTTATTAGAGCACTTTCGCAATTATTCCAATTTGTTCATCTTGTAAAATGTCGGCGAACTATCCAGGAACTAAATTTCTATGAGCGGCGTTAAAGTAAAGAAAAAGAAAGAAAAATTTGCCATCATGGTTCACGTTCTCAACAACAACGTGAAATGAACAAATTTGAGGTTTTGGCGAGAACGTGAGCACATGATGCAAATTTTTCTTTCTTTTTCTTTACTTCAACGCCGGTCATGGAAATTTAGTTCCCGAATAATTCGCCGACATTTTACAAGTTGAACACACTGGAATAATCGCGAAAGTGCTACAATAACGAGAGGATATAGTTTGAAATGACGTTTTCGTTGCCGTCGCGTCCTAGTTTCTTAAACTCCCTACTATCCGTTCTGGGACGAGGTTAAGTTTATTGACCGAGAACAGCCAGAATGTGGAACTTACTCACTGACAGAATGGACTTAGCTAATGCTACTCTTACTAGTTTCAAATCTCTTCTCTATGACTACTACTCTCGTGCTGTCAGAATGAACTACGATCCGGATAATCCTCGAACGTTTAAAACCATCTGTTTGAAATGTAACTACACAAGATTTCTAGACTTACCAATAATGTGCTGCATGTAATGTGTTTTTCTTTCTTCTTTCTTTTTATATATATTTTATTTCTGGGCCCGCAGTAATTGGCTACTTAGCTGTTGCGATGTCCCTGCCAAACGTATTGATTGTAACGTTTTTTTTTTTGGGTATCATAATGGCGAAGCTAATGAAATAAAAAATAATAATAATAATAAAAAGACCCACATTGGTAAAACCGTAGGCCGGGTTAAAGAGGCCATTCACATAAGAATTCACCCTGTCAACATCAACAGGGACAGTTGATCGAGATCCCTGAAGCGTGGATACCGACGATCAAACAACACAATAGCCGATCGGTACCAAATGGGATCGCCGAGGGCACACTTTCTTGTCTGAGCAACAAGGATCGAACTCCTCCAATCAACAACGAGCCCACCTAAGCGAGGATCGAAACGCACCAATCAACACCAACCACGGTGCAACAGCCAGCCTGACAACATCTATGTGATCATGATGATCATTCGTGAGACAAACGATTAACTCAACTGTATTCCTTGATTGCAAAACATGTTTCAAACTCCCATCACCGCTGATCACATTTTGCAAGAAGAAATTCGTACCGCAGCTTGTATTTTAATGTCATTTAAACAAGTATTAGTTTAGGAAAGAAAATAAAGAAAAATCGTGCAAGAATTGACTGAAAAAACAAACTCTTTTTTGTGGCATTCAAGTTTGAATTTGACGGCCAGTAATTGAAATTTGTCAAACATTTGTCAAACTGTCCGGTTTATTCGACCGTTTTGGACATTATTCAAGTTTGAATACTGAACAGTAATTAAAATTTGTCAATCATTTCAGTTTTATGTATCAGTCAATTACAAAAGCGTCCTGTCCTAATTTTTAAGAAATATATTTTCTTGCTCTAAGTCCAGTTTCGAGTGCATTCAGGAACTATGGTCAATAAGAACTAAGCCCCTTGTCTGCTGTACCAAATTCGTTATAAAACAGTTTTTGCTCTAAATTGTCGAGCATGTGTGAGAGAATTTAAAAGCTTCCTGCGTTTAGCTAAGAACGTCATAAATTTAATTTGTATTTGTCGTTTTCTCCATTAGCGGGCTTCTGTAAGTCAAACGAAAACAGCAAACATCACGTGAATTAATTGAAAACGTTTTTGGTGAACATAGTTCCTCTTCCATTTTCTTTTCAAGGTGTCTTTTTAGTACGACATGAGAGGAATTAATGGCGAAAATTATTCTGTAACAGCGTTTCACGGCAGGTCCGTAGCCAGTATGAGGCGAGGCGAGGCACTTGCCACAGTAAACATTTTGAATTTATTTTGTTTGTGTGTGTGTTTGAAAATAAATTATCCGGGTTCAAATCATTGAATTAAGGCAAGCCCGCAAAACATGAAGCATCTTCCATGATAAAGGAACCTCGAATGGTTTCGTGCTTACCTACGTGCGCAACGATGTTGATCCAGAACCCGTTCAGCCGGATATTACCGCGGTTGGGATGCAAAGGGCCAGAGATGGATCGCCCTGGCATTTACCAGTTAATTCCATTCGAATATTGTTTGTGTTTTTGGTGAACATACTACTTCTCCCATTTTCTTTTCAAGGTGTTTTCTAGTACGACACTAGAGGAAAATAGAAAATGTCTACTGTAACAGTCTAACACGTGATAGCTAAATCCGCGCTATAGTATTATTACTGTTGATGCGACAAAATCAACCGGGCTAATTTTCATTGTTAGGTTTAACGACCAACAACTTAAATTCTCTGTTTTAAGGAAATTTTTGTCGAATTTCTTAACTTCACCTAACTGTTTGTTGTTACTGTTGTTCAACCAGCTCCTCCTTGGAAAACTGTCAGTTTTTCAGTCTGGCATACGATATATATGACGGCTATACAAATTGTCTGCCTCGAATGAACAAGTTGTGTTTTAACACTGCAGTGCACATGCGAAGTTGCGGTTGTCTTTATTTCTGGTGAAGGCGTGCCCCAAAGGTGCAAACTTTCGGACTTTATTGAATTGAACGCGGAATTCCTTCACTATGCTTACGCAAAGAATATATTTTTTCAAATCCGGATTCTTTTTATCGGCTGAGAGTTTCTTTTCCTGGGAATTGCCCAGTAAATTAGATTCAATAAATTGACTCTGTTTCTAGGAATGACATGCAACTTACAACAGATTCTGGGTACTTTCTTGGTAAGCTACCTTCATAGCGCACAAGGATTCCATGTCTCTAAATTGATGGCAGGCGAAAATGAGAGGTGATAATGCTCTCTCTAGTATAGGGACAACATACAAAAGGCTAAAAATGGTCCCCTCTTAATAGTGTCTCAATTTTTTTCTATGGATCACTTGTTCTTTGTAGGTAGAATTTCTCGTCGCTTCTTGCAGTCTACTAAACATTTTTCCGTCGTAAAATCTGTGTGATTCGTTCTGGATACACTGGTTTAATAACTGTAACAGAGTTCAAGAACTTTTTCTACTGAAACTGCCTCCCTGAGGAAATAGTAATCTCTTTTCCTTTAGATTATTATAAATTCAATCTGTCGATATATTATAAAAAAATCTTTTTAGTGACTTTAGTTTGGTCTATTTTTTCATTTTTTTTTTATTTTCAGTCAGTTTTTGTAGCTGCTATGTCTTAAGATTTTACCGGCTTAACTTGTGTAGTTGTAGATGTATGAAAATCGCTCACTATCTGTCATTCCTTTGCAAGCAACCTCGATCACGTTAATCGAAGGACTGGAAATGAACACCAATTTTTCTTGAGGCATCGTTGTTTGGGTCGTTTTTTAAACCTTTAACTTCTTGTTACACCTGTTTGAACAAAATTTTTTACGTTACTGAACGCTTGAAAAATATAAAACGTTTGTGGCTTACCTTTCAGTGAAGTTGTAACCGAACCGCTATCTCATCTAAAGACAGACTGCTTTTGTTAACTAACACGGGACACTTTGTGTGCTGGTTACGTTGTTGAAATTGATATGAGCCTGTTATTTACTCAAAGCAGGTGTCAAACAATGTTCGAAATAACAGGATGCAAATGGGATATCGGCCTGCCCACGCTTTATGCCTACGTTTGGTATTCAGAAAAGGGGAAGAAGCTCTGAAAAAGGGAGGGAGCTTAATTTAGAACTATTCTGGATATAGCTACTGCGGTTTAGGAATAAGATTACACGGAATGAGGTTTCGCTAGTGCCCCCTTCTTGGGGACTAACACGGCGGAGTAGGAATATTCGGAATATAGATGGTATTTGTATTCTTTTGGAACAAATGTTATTTTCCGAATTCATGAACGGAATATCAGTCTGAAAATGGACAGAATACAGTTAACTTGGAATAAGAAACATATGTTTTTTTTTACAGTTTTGGCTGTTTAATCCTGCGTGGCCCGCTAAGCACGTACGTGACATCTGGGGTTAATTGCTGAGTCAGAGTGTCATTGCTTCCTGTTTGAGTACGTGACTTCCTCAAGACTTCAGAAAAAACAATTCACCTAATGGCTGCTAAAACTCCTTTATATCTCGTAGACTGACGACTTAGTAAACTGGAGACCCTTATTTCAAGTATTCTCTTATTCCGAAGCTGGAATACCAATAACCAGAATACACCGTTTTGTTAATGATCAGTTCTTGGTAAATTTTGGGTAGATCCAGTCCTTCAGTGTGGGGGCAAACGGTCAAAGTTATAATTTCAAATTACGTCCTAAAATGGCCGTTTGCCCCCACAAAGGACTGGATCTACCCACAATTCACCAGGAACTGATCATTAGCAAAATGGCGAAAAGCTCACTTTGGAAAAGACTGTGATAGAGAGTGATATAATTCTTTCAGTTTTTCTTTCACGGCGCTTATGTGACCTCTGTAACCGCCGACCGGTTAGCTCAGTTGGTAGAGCACCGGCCTGCGCTGTGCGGGAGGTCGCGGGTTCAAACCCGGCCGGAACAATACTCAGGGTCTTTAAACAATTGAGGAGATTTCAAGTGCTGCCTTTTGTAATGACCTCTACAAACTGTTAGACTTTATAGTCTTCTCGTATAAGGATGATAAACCGTAGATCCCGTCTCACAGTACTTTCACTTAATCTGACTCTGTGAGACGTAAAAGAACCACTAGGGACGTAACAAAAGTCTGACTGTGACCACCCCTAGTGTCTGTCCTGATTCGATAATCACATTACGGGGGCACTCATTAGTTACTTCATTAAAGCAGTCTGGCAAAGTCCCCCGGCCAGTGTTGTAATGCGCATTTGAATATTGCATAGTAAATGCTCAATATAAATGTGATATACTACTACTACTACTACTACTACTACCACTACCACTACCACTACCACTACCACTACCACTACCACTACCACTACCACTACCACTACCACTACCACTACACTACCACTACCACTACCACTACCACTACCACTACCACTACCACTACCACTACCACTACCACTACCACTACCACTACCACTACCACTACCACTACCACTACCACTACCACTACCACACTACCACTACCACTACCACTACCACTACCACTACCACACTACCACTACCACTACCACTACCACTACCACTACCACTACCACTACCACTACCACTACCACTACCACTACCACTACCACTACCACTACCACTACCACTACTACACTACCACTACACTACCACTACACTACCACTACCACTACCACTACCACTACACTACTACTACTACTACTACTACTACTACTACTACTACTACTACTACTACTACTACTACTACTACTACTACTACTACTACTACTACTACTACTACTACTACTACTACACTGGAAAGCCCCGATAGAGAGAGGATCTGATGTTGAAGTACTGCTTTTTTCGTATTTTGTTTAAGGGAGACATATGAAGCTATATGACTGTTAGTCGGTGACTAGCTGGGGGTCTTGCGGAGATAGGTGGCTGTAAAAGTAATCAGCAAGGGACCGCCAACAATAATGCTGCTAGTTTACGTAGGATCTACCAGAGATCTGGTCAGCCAAAAAATAAAACAGAATAAAAGCAAGGCTGATACTACGTGAATAAAGTTGACTTTGCGCCACACACCAACATGACCGAAACTCGATAAAGGAGGGTTGCAGCCATGGACGTTTACGGTCCTTATTGCGGGGACTCGTCAGCGCGGCGTAGCGAATTTAAATGACGCCAACTACAATGTCACGCAAATAAATTGCATATAAAAAGTCAATGACCCGTTCACGATATCAAGTTGCATACCTTGGACTCTGTTGTCTTCCGAAACTCGCGCTGCCACTCCACGTTTCCCGGAAAGCAAGCCGAGAAATCCAAATGTCACGATGATGTCTCGCAAAGTAAACTGTAGATTTGCCAAAACTAATCTCATTGGCCCGGCATTTTTCAGCCTCTGTCCAAGTTCGGAACGTTCTGAGGTCGTTGCTCCAGCAAAAAATGTGTTGTCGTAATTCAGGGTTCTCAACTCAGTGTTTTTCTACACAGAAGACTGACAGAACGATAAACTTTTTGAAAATACAAACTCATTCTCGATACTCTCCTCTGCCTGAATACCATTAAGTCGCTGTCTTATTTAAAATCGCTAGTGTCGCTGTCCATTTTGCTTTTATTTTTGTCACTGTCGCCATTTCACGGGAGCGGTCTTGTCGTTCGTCGTCATTTCATTTCCTTCATGTCACCTTTTAAGAGCCGTGTCGCCTTTCGAAATTTACCCTAACAGGGCCTCATGGAACATTGTTCAGCTGGACTCTACTTGTTATCCCGAGGGATTATTCCCGCCAACGTTCGCAATAGTGCCTGGGATATACTTCACAGTCAATCCCATGACTCTTTGGTATCGTCGTGACGAACTGTGACAACAAGCCGGCAAAATGGTGGAAGTCCACGTGTATCTTATTTCTGCTCTAGTTTTGTCATGCTGCTTACAAATTTTAGCCGGGTACGAGAGACTGACTCTTCTGTGCCGTTATTCTGTTTTTGGACTCCAAGTTGAAATGATTTTTTGCTCCATTTATGCTTTTTCAGGAGGGATTTTTATGCCATTTTGGGCGTCCCTCGGGACGCGAGCAAAAACCAAATCAAGCGATCTTACAGAAAATTAGCCATGAAGTGGCACCCTGATAAGAACAAAGAGGACCCTAAAGCACAGGAAAGATTTCAGGATCTGAGTGCGGCATATGAGGTTTGTTATTAAAATAATTACACATTAAAGCAGCTATTGTGTAACTGTCCTCAAGTCTTCTAGAGTCGCAACTAGAGAAGCCTAGCTCGGATGAATAATTAAGGACGTTGAAAACTTGGCTGAATCAGTTAAGCAAAGAATTAGAAAATATCAGGACACAAATTGCATTTTCGTTTGCTTACAGTTTCACGGTCGCACTTCAAGCTTGCAGGAAGGTTTTCAAAACATTTCATAGAGCAAAACTTGTACCGTTTACTTCATGCACAGGTGGTTTTCGAAAGCAATCGCTAGAAACTTTACACATCAGCTTGGCGTTTTATACTTCCAGGCTTCTGCAGTTAGCTCAGAGGTTGCAGCTCAGATAAATTTTATTCTTTATTGGAGGCGCTTATCTATAACATTTGCTTTTCTGCTCTCTTTTACTTAATTTTGCGTGTTTGTTAAGCTCAATTTATCAATGCTTCCGTACAAAGAAATAGTCAACAGAATTACCCAGAGCTTCGTTAACGCAAGTCTTACGCGCTAACTTAAACTCCGTTACTTGTAAGCGTTTGGATCGCGAAGCAGAGCCAAATTTATACTTTTCTTGTTTGTGAATAACTTTTTCAGCCTTCCAAATTTATTTTTAAAAAAGCTTTCGCCATTGTGTATTATGCAAATCGTCAAGGTGTCGGCTTCCGATTGGTCTGTTGTGTTAGAATATTATTTCCGGTTACCAAGTTGTCACACAGGCAAGTTCACAATTTCTTCTGCAAACTCGCTTTTCAAGCTCATCGTGGAATCTTACATTTTCTGTTAACAAAATATCTGTATGAGTTGATTCTTTTGAAAGAAAGGAATTTTTTTTGGGAATCATTGCTACTGATCATAAGGATTTTGATAAATAAGGATTTTAGTAGCCTGGTTGGTGGTGCCTCTCATGGCAAATTTTACCTCTAAAAGGAGGATTTCCGTTATTGTGTAAATTTTACATGGCACCTGGTGTGAATTTTGCTGGCTTTACAAACCAAAAATTTAGAGATGCTGAAAAGTGCTTAACTTTCTGTGTGTATGTAGGTGTTATGTAGCTTCTTATTCTTTTTAGTTACCCAAAGCTATAAGAATTAACATCTGGACGCATAAAACTCTTACAATGATAGATATCTATTTTGCTGCAGTTTATGAATGGGCTGGCTGATCAGCAGAGTTTCTGAAGACTAGCAGTTTGAAAAAGTTTAAACACAAGACTAAATGGCTTCGGAGACTTGTTGTGTATATCGTATTTACAGTGTAGATGTCATAAATACTAACTTAAATTTAAATTACAGTAGTTACTCTGCCTTTGGTTGTATTAATCAGGTAAAATACCCTATGCTGTAAGTGCAATAATTAAGAAACATCCTTGATTTGGTCTCAGCTGGTTCAAATGTCTCATTGTGGTATAGTGCTTGAACCTTTTTTCACTTTAGTGTGTATTTTATTGAGTTGTCAGTCTTTCTCTTTGGTCTCAAACATAAACTGGAATATTGTTTTGTCCTCCCTCAAGGTGTTAACCGATGAAGAGAAAAGGAGAACTTATGATAGCCATGGAGAGGAAGGTCTTAAAAACATGCACAATGGTGGAGGAGATCCTTTTGACCCATTTTCAAGGTAAAACATTCAGAGGCAGAGAGGGTGGGTCCTCTACTTGGTGGTGACAAACTTTAACTTTGCTGCCCATTCCTTCAATCATTTTTCTGGAATCTGCAAAAATCTGGCAGACATGTGACCAGCCACAACCAGGGTACTTTCTCAAGGGAGGAAGAGAGAGGACCCTAGGAACAAGGTTGGCCTGAATGGTCCCTGGACAAGATGCTAGTCCAGGCTTACTGTACCTTGTAGCACTCTAAAGTGCAACCTCTTCAGTTGCAATTACAAGAAAAAAACAGTGGTGGATATAAAATTGACTCAAAAGATTGCATGGAAGTTTGATGGGTAATTACAACTATGATGAAGTGTTATACTCCTGAGCAATTCCTGTTTTAAATTTTTGTACTTAAGGCAGCGAATAAAGGTTGCTATACCCATAAAAACATTCAACCTGCATTCATTCATTTTTGGATGCACATTTAAGTTACAGTGGAACCCTGCTCTATGGACACCCACTTACATGTAATACAGACACCCGCTTATTTTCTCTTAAATTAGCCTGCTTAATAAGGGCCTTTGGTGTCTCTAGTCCATATTAACTGGATTCCACTGTAATCAAGGCTGTGGGAGCCCAAAACTCTGAACCTTTGAAATTCAGGGTGTCCAGCATAGTAATTTTGTGCAATAACTAAGATTTCCTTGTCACCCGTAGGCAAAAGTAAGTAGCTAGGGGTCTCTGGGCACTGCTAGAGCACAGTCCTAGTAATGTAATATACATTATAGTTTTCTTTATGCACAAATGCACCTATGTAAACAGAAAAAAAGTAATGTTATGACTTTATAACCATTGATTTTACTTATGTTTAGTTTCTTTGGTGGATTCGGATTTCATTTTGAGGGAGCACAACATTCTCATCAGCGAGAGGTTCCACGTGGAAGCGATATTCAAATGGATCTGGAAGTTACTTTAGAAGAACTTTATAATGGCAACTTTATAGAGGTGATTATTCAATTTTCAAGTTTTCTCTAAGGTTTTTTCCACTTTTTCTCAACTACCTGATATAGATTAAACAGTTATTCCAGCTAGTAAAAGACTTGCAAGTTTGGTGGGTGAAATTTTAGTAAGATTTCCATGATATTCCATTGACTAGTACATGAAGTGTGGGCCATCATTTTCCTCAATCTATGGCCCAAGTGTGAAGAGCACAGGGTGTGAATTAAGGGGAAAAGGATGGGCATCCTTAATTTACAGTTTAAACTGAGAAAACAAGGATAAGAAGATGTTAACTACATGGCTTTCTTTTTTTTTTTTTTTTGGATGGGAAATGAGCACCAGACAAATAATTTGAAGCATGTCAAAAACTAAATGTTTTTATTGACCTAAGCAAGCAAAATTGCATTATCAGGTTTTTCATGTTCTAAAATTACTACCAAATTACATTGTTTTTGTTGAAACTTTCCAAATCCCTGCCAGTTCAGTTTAGCCTTTGTAACTGCATTTTGTGCTTTTTGGCCTGCAATAAAATTGTCAACCTCCTGACTAGAGATTGATTTTTTTTAAACTTGTGCTTAAGTTATATATCATTCTTCATTCTCAAAATAATCAATCCAGGTAAAAATTGGGAAGGTCAAAGTTGGTGGCTGAGACATCAATTTTTGTTTTGTTACTTTCCTTTAGATATTTTGGAGGCTTTTGTTTATACAACTGTTTTAAATTACTGCTAGTCTTTTTAATATAATTATCAATATTCAATTTTTTGTAAATAATTGTATATTTCAACTTTTAGTTGCAAATCGGTTATAAATAAACTATTTATCTATCTATCTATCTATCTATCTATATCTATCTAATTGCACTTGGAGCAGCAAAACTAAAACAAGAAAGATATTTTTGCATTTCAACTTTTAAGACCATCCTTTAAGTTACAGCCCACAAATTGACAAATTACAGAGGAAGAAAGAGGTCAACCATAATTATTATTAATAATTAACTGCAGTTGTTTTCTGTGTGCAGGTTATGCGTTATAAACCAGTTACACAGACTGTCCCAGGAACTAGGAAGTGTAACTGTCGACAAGAGATGAGGACGACACAGCTGGGACCTGGGAGGTTCCAGATGTCCCCTGTTGATATCTGTGATGAGTGTCCTGCTGTAACATATGTTACAAAGGAAAAAGTTTTAGAAGTTGAGATTGAACCTGGCATGCATGATGGACAAGAGTATCCGTTTATTGCAGAGGGTATGAAAATTGTTTGAATACAGTGGAACCCCGCTATACGACCACATTGTTAATACGGCCACCTTGTTATTCGTCATCATCATCGTCATTATCATCATGATCATCACCACCACCATCATCATCTTCATCATCACTACCCTCCTCATCATCGTCATTATCATCACCCCCACCACCACCACCACCCATCATCGTCATCATCATCATCATCATCATCATCATCACCACCACCATCATCATCTTCGTCATCACTACCCTCCTCATCATCGTCATTATCATCACCCCCACCACCACCACCACCCATCATCGTCATCATCATCATCATCATCATCATCATCATCACCACCACCATCATCATCTTCGTCATCACTATCCTCCTCATCATCGTCATTATCATCACCCCCACCACCACCACCACCCATCATCGTCATCATCATGATGCCAGTAGGCACATAAGGGTGCAACATTCAGCCTCCAGACTTCCCTGTCTTTGGCTGCTGATCTCACATTACCCCAGTCATGCCACCCTACCTCACCTCGTTATTACAGCCACTTTTTTCATCCCTTTATTATTTTACCCAATATGTACAGTGTATAAATATAAATTCACCTCTGACATTACTGTGGCCACTCAAACTAAATGTGTCTTGTAAAGGACAAATTGTGAGAAGCAATAACAATGTTCTTGTTTATTGATTTTGGGGTCTTTGCACTCTTAAAAGGATAGTTTGTGTAGCAGTTTGTTCCTGTTTGTAAAATTCAGTTGTGTTCATCTCACTTGAATGTGACCAGCCATGAAATTTGACCCCACATCTTTAATGGTGCCACCCAGTTAATATGACTCAACTCTAATAGCCCATTGGTGACTATGTTAACAGAGCTTTACTATAATATTGTTTATGACTTTGTGTGATGGTTCACCAGTCGGCATGCAACATGCCAAAATATTTTGGTTTTTGGGTTTGGAATTCCAGAATAAGTTTTGAGACAGTTCAGCTATTAGACTTGTCGTTGGACTGTGTAAATTGAGTTATAATGGGCTAAAGAAGTTTTAATTTGTTGGTGATTGATCACTTGCATGCAAGTAAACAATGTCACTTCTTCCCAGTACAGAAGTCTTGGTTTGGTTTAGAGGGGCCAAAACTATTCAATTAATATGACCATTTCATGACGCACACAATTCATACTACCTTTGTGAAACAGACTGCATCATCACTGTAATTACATGGGGGATTTGCTCTGGGATTTAATGCTTGTCAACAACTTCATGCTTCTATTACCTTACTGTGTCTTAGGAAGCTCTTTGCTTTTGGTTAGCTAACATCTTCTTTCTTCCATTTGGAAACACTCATTCCCAAAGATAATAATTTTATATATTTTTTCCTTTTGGCCATCAATTAGGTGAACCTCACATGGATGGTGAACCAGGTGATTTGAAGTTCATTATCAGAGAGTTGAGGTAATGTCGCTTGGGAGTCTCTTGCTTGTTGGTTTTCTTGCAGTAGAGATTCAGTCTTTTTCGAGTTTGATTTTCCTTTTAAATTGTATTACGGAAAAAGTGAAAAAAAAAAGAAACTTTCCAACTTTTGCTCAATTGTTGTCACAAATCTTTTTGCTGTACATGTACAGTACTGCTCAAAAGTAAGTTGCCACCCTCGCACGCGACGCGATTTGCGTCGTGTGCTACGCGAATCGCGTTGCGTGCTACGCGAATCGCGTCGCGCACGATATTGTAGAAACTGTAAGTAAATTGGCTCGAAGCTCTCGTGCGATTTAAGATGCCCATTGTAAAGTAACAATAGCCGATTCCAGTGTTCACAAAAGACCACTAAGAAGAAATGAATATGCGTGATTGATCGATTGCCGGAAAAGGGCAGCGCGTGCTAAGCTTCGAAATTTTGTGTCAAACCGTTTTTGTGGCGAAACTTGGCTAGGTTGAGATCGACAACTTAAGAAAACTATATACACAGTATGATGCACATGAACATGGTTTTCCATTTTCAGTCTTTCGAAGTCGAGACATACTGTACAGAGGAATTCTACCGCAGTGAGCGCGGCTACTATTAATTCGCTTCCCTCGAATTCAAGCTTCCTAAACTGAACATCAAACCACTGATAATTTCGGCTCGTTCATGACTGATGCTTAACTTTTGTTTAGCTTTCTATTCATTTGATTCTTGATAACTTAAGTTAGCCGTTTGAAAATGTTTCTTTTCGTATGCGTGGTTTCGACGGAGAGAAGCACGTAAAATTGTTTTGTGAGTGTCTTTATCGAGTGTACTCAAACTTTAATGTGGATTATTACCAAACGCAAATACAGTACAGCTCAAAGGTATTTGACCAACGCACACGCAAAACACACGCACATTTTTTGCGTTAACGCATTTGCGTTAACGCGCTTGAAAGCGCGTTATTGAAGCGCGCTTTCTCTTTTGTTATTCAGTGCTTGAGTTTCCTTTGTCCAACATTGTTTCCACAAACAAAACAAATAAGCCAAAATAAGCAAACTGCGGCCAGAAATAGGACTGGAAATGCTACAATAATATTGTATTTCTCTTCATGTTTATTCGACGACAACATTCGCTTAATTTGTGCCAGTTCCAAAACTCTGACGTTAACAGATGTATCCCTTGTTTGGCCAGACTTTTCAAACCTCGAAACATAATGGCGTTTTCAACGCTCAAACAGTGAATGAGCTTTCACTGATGACTTTGGCTAAGAGTTATTTTTGTATAAAAATCCATTTTTAATCGTCCCGAACTGAAGCGAAGAAAACCACTCCAACTCGGTTCCGTGGAATTGTTTTGAAAGTTATTTCCCTGCCAACAGGCGGCGGCGGTGAGAAGGTTACTTCATCAAAACAGTTGTACCCATTACCCACAAAATATCAACAGTAAAAAAGGACTAGCAAAGTAATACAATCTTTTCAACCGACAGAGCAAATTTACGCGTGCATCTGCTACTGCGGAATGTTCGAAAAGTTCTCGCGCATATGCAAATTTACAGAATTCTGCACGTGCAATTTGATTGATGGCCAGCGCTACACGGTTTCTTATTTTCGCCGAATTTACAGTTGCACGTATTATTGACGGAATGAAGTTATTTTCGCTTTATCCGATAAGTCTGTTTCCAGGCTGTCAATGCATATAGAATCATCGTCACTGGATTCTTCGTCCCTCTCTGACTCATCGTCCCACGGGGAATTCTTCGATCTCTTCATTGTCAACATTGTCTCGCGCTTCAAAGTATAACTCGGCAACTTCATCAAAACTTTGGACATCTTCCGACATGACATGCAAATACGAAACTTCCGTTCTTGAACTCTCCATGATAATAAGACGATAAACGTATACTGGCTAGCGATGGTTTGATAATATTTTTGTTTTTTTTGTGTGTTTTTATGAGTCAATGAGTGGCAAAAATATCACGACCGCGGATAAAGCAACGGCAATCTTGCACGCTGGACGGTGAAGTAAGAAAATATGAAAGGTCATAATAATTCCTCCATTTCAAGTACATCACTTTGATTTTTATTTAAAAGGTGATCAATCTGTTAAGTTTTCTTTCTGATAAAGTCTCTGTTTTCGTCGCCTTCTGTCATGGGACGGTTATAGTGATTTCCTTGCAAAGTCGATTTTCTTCTTTCTTTGTGAGAATTTATATTCGTTACGTTAAACTTAATAAAAATACGGTATTTGCACAACATATAGAAATATTTCTGCCATTTTTCTTTCTGCCCTAGTGTGCTGTAGTGTGTTTGAAATACTCGAGTTTTGCCACGTATCAAATAACACACCACGCGCTCTTCATTTATCACTTCAAATCTATGCAAATTTGCGCTGAAAATTTGACGGCGTTGTTTACATTTGGTGCGGCCATTTCGACTCTTTATGAAATGTACTTGAAATCCTTGAAAACATGGTAGCCGTATGCAAAAAGGGCCTACTTCATAAACTATAAAAGAATCGATGGCATCACAATTATGAACAGTTAAGTACTACGTCGCGACGTTCATTTACGCAAGCCGCCGGGCAATTTTTTATAGTCGCTTTCTCACCGGTTTAATACTTCGGTAGTTTGTTTTGTAAATGCAGTCGCTTGATGAAAATACAGTACCGCCCAAAAGTAAGTTGCCACCCTCGCGCGCGACGCGAATCGCGTCGCGCGCTACGTGATTCGCGTCGCGCGCTACGCGAATCGCGTCGCGCGCGATGTTGTAGAAACTGTAAGTAAATTGGCTTGAAGCTCTCGCGCGATTTAAGATGCCCATTGTAAAGTAAGAATAGCCGATTTCAATAGTCGATTTCCAATGTTCGCAAAAGACCGCTAAGAAGAAATGAATATGTGTGATCGATCGATCGCCGGAGAACGGCAGCGCGTGCTAAGCTTCAAAATTTTGTGTCAAACCGTTTTTGCGGCGAAACTTGGCTAGGTTGAGATCGACATGATCAACTTAAGAAAACTATATACAGAGTATGATGCACATGAACGTGGTTTTCCGTTTTCGGTCTTTCGAAGTGGAGACATACTGCACAGAGGAATTCTACCGCAGTGAGCGCGGCTACTATCTAATTAATTCGCTTCCCTCGAATTCAAGCTTCTTCCTAAACTGAACATCAACCCGCCGATAATTTCGGCTCGTTCGTGACTGATGCTTAACTTTTGTTAAAGCTTTCTATTCATTTGATTCTTGACAGCTTTAGTTAGCCGTTTGAAAATCGAAAATGTTTACACACTTGGGATGTTTCTTTTCGTATGCGTAGTTTCGACGGAGCGAAACACGTAAAATTGTTTTGCGAGTGTCTTTATCGAGGGTACTCTAAGTTTAATGCGGATTATTACCAAACGCAAATAGGTATATGGTAATATTCGTTTATGTACCTCAAAAAAGCTCAAAACATAGAGTTGGCACAGCGATTTAGGGGTAAACGAGCTGGGAGATAAGCTGTTCGTTCTTTTCGATTGATCGATAGACCGCACGTGTGACGCTTCCTTCAGCAACTCTTTACGCGGACAAACTCTACTGCAGCGCAACTTTACAAAGATATGCCCAGGAAAATGTTTTTAGGCTTTTCGAAGTAGAAAACATACGATTGAGTGCCGGCGTGTTGAATAACAAACTTCGCCTTGCCAGATCTACATGATAAGATCGAGCCGTGAGATAAGCTTATCGTTCTCTTCATCGATCAATCAACCAAAGTAAGCTCAGCACGTGCAAGGCTTCCGAACTACCGTCCTCTTCAGCAAATCTTTTTACGCGGACACACTCTCCTGGAGCACAACCTTACAAAGATGCGCCCAGGAAAATGTTTTTCGGTCTTGCAAACTAGAAAATATACGATTGAGTGCCGGCGTGTCAAATAAACATTTCACATACGCTTCTGAGGTCTTAATTAACGACTCAAACTTCATCAGCCAGATGAACTTCCAATTTCTACATGATGAGATTAATCGTTCAAAAAGAAGGAAATGAAATAAAGTCCGTTCTGCTTCGGGTTTTCCACGGCTTCTCAAGCGAGTAATGATTATTAAACGAGTGTTGTGCCATGTTTACTGAGTGGAAGGTTTCAGGTTACACAGCCAGTAGCTTTTGCGGTTTTATGCAAATTTTAGCCTGCATCGCTTTGTGATCTGAAAGCAAAATAGAGCAAACAGTTGCCAATGGCCATTTGCTTGTGGCGAACTAGCACTTAATTTTCCTAACGAATTCAGAAAACACGACCATATATCGTATTGACGACAGAACCGATAAAAGTTGTCATTTCAGCGCTAGCGGGAGCAAGGAACACCCGAGGAACAGTAACCATTCGCAATCGATCTTCGTCGGTTTGTTTACAAGAGAACTGCGCCATTTCAATTCGTGATGAACTCCATGATGCTGTCTGTATTTGCATAGAAGGGAACGACATGTATTCGATTGAAACAATAGCTGCATTCGTAAAGCGCTACGCGAAATTAATTGATTTCGCGTTGTAAAATCATCCGAAATTTATGCCAAAAATTTTCGCTTCAGTGAGTCTCGCGCTACGCGAATCGCGTAGCGCGCGACGCGATTCGCGTAGCGCGCGACGCGAATCGCGTCGCGCAGGAAACGCGACGCGACTGGCAACTTACTTTTGGGCGGTACTGTATCATGGTTTACTTGGAAATCGGATAAATTCTTCGATTTTCCTGATTTAGACTGAACTGTATTTCTTTATTGGAGCTTGAAACCAAGAACAATACGTCAGCTCATACATACTAATGAGTTGTGCTTCAAGCGCGCTTTTGAAGCGCGTTAGATAAACGGACTCGCGTTAACGCATTTCTAACTAACTCGTTTGAAGCGCGTTAACGTGGACGCTTACCTTTGAGCTGTACTGTAGGTATATTGTAGTATTCGTTTGTGTACCTCAAAAAAGCTCAAAACATAGAGTTGGCACAGCGATTGAGGGGTAAACGAGCTGGGAGATAAGCTGTTCGTTCTTTTCGATTGATCGATAGACCGCACATGCGACGCTTCCTTCAGCAACTCTTTTTACGTGGACAAACTCTACTGTAGCGCAACTTTACAAAGATATGCCCAGGAAAATGTTTTTAGGTCTTTTGAAGTAGAAAACATACGATTGAGTGCCGGGGTGTTGAATAACAAACTTTGCCATTGCCAGATGAATCTCAAATTCTACATGATAAGATCGAGCCGTGAGATAAGCTTATGTGCGAGGCTTCCGAACTACCTTACTCTTCAGCAAATCTTTTTACGCGGATACTCTCTCCTGGAGCACAACCTTACAAAGATATGCCCAGGAAAATGTTTTTCGGTCTTGCAAACTAGAAAATATACGATTGAGTGCCGGCATGTCGAATAAACATTTCACATACGCTTAAGTCTTAATTAATGACTCATCAGCAAGATGAACTTCCAATTTCTACATGATAAGATTATTCGTTCAAAAAGAAGGAAATGAAATAAAGTCCGTTCTTGTTCGGATTTTCCACGGCTTCTCAAGTGAGTAATGATTAATGAGTGTTGTGCCATGTTTACTGAGTGGAAGGTTTCAGGTTACACAGCCAGTAGTTTTTGCAAATTTTAGCCTGCATCGCTTTGTGAACTGAAAGCAGAATACAGCAAGCAGTCGCCAATGGCCATTTGCTTGTGGCGAACTAGCACTTAATTTTCCTAACGAATTCAGAAAACACGACCATATATCGTATTGACGACAGAACCGATAAAAGTTGTCATTTCAGTGCTAGCGGGAGCAAGGAACACCCGAGGAACAGTAACCATTCGCAATTGATCTTTGTATGTTTGTTTACAAGAGGACTGCACCATTTCAATTCGTGATGAACTCCATGATGGTGTCTGTATTTGCATAGAAGGGAACGACATGTATTCGATTGAAATAATAGCTGCATTCGTAAAGCGCTACGTAGTTGTAAAATCATCCGAAATTTATGCCCAAAATTTTCGCTTCAGTGAGTCTCGCGCTACGCGAATCGTGTAGCGCGCAACGCGAATCGCATCGCACCGGAAACGCGATGCAATTGGTCCTCAGGGCTGTGTTGCCGGTATCTTTCACTAAAAAGTACACTATGTTCTCCTTTATCCAGGGTTCTCATTAAGTGCCGGCAGCCGGCTAAAAAACCGGTTACTTCTACTTTTGAGCCGCCTACTTTTCCGGGAAACAGAGAAAATTACTGGATTCCACGAAAAAATTAAAAGTTGTAGTCGCCTACTTTTGCATCCTAGCCGTGTACCTCAAATCTTAATGAGAACCCTGTTTATCTGTCACTGTTTTTACAAGCTCCTTTGTTCTGTTCTTCACAGGCATGAGAGGTTTCAAAGAAAAGGAGATGATCTTTTTACAAATGTAACTGTATCTTTAGTTGATGCTCTAAATGGATTTGAAATGGATGTACTTCATTTGGATGGTCACAAGGTAAGCAGTCTTGGCCCTTGAAGGATAGGTGGCTTGGTTTGTTAGGCTGTGTTCAGATAACAGAGGTGTCTCAGGTCAAAACCCCAAGAAATTTGGGTTTCTGACGTGGCACATTGAGTGATAAACTTAATAATAATAATAACTTTCAAATGAAGAATGATCCTCGCAGTTG
Organism: Pachyseris speciosa; assembly: GCA_016490735.1. Lineage (NCBI taxonomy): Eukaryota > Metazoa > Cnidaria > Anthozoa > Scleractinia > Pachyseridae > Pachyseris > Pachyseris speciosa. The sequence continues at coordinate 288,476 of JAEMWC010000345.1, forward strand.
TGATCCTCATGTATGATTTATTTCATATATCATTCACAATAATAACTTTATTTATCCTGGAAAGACCAATAAGCTGACCATACAATCAGCTGGTATCAACTGGTGCCCAGCAATCTAATTACAAATCTCAAATTAAACCAATGTTGGTTTTTGAGGAGAGGGGAAAACCAGAGTACCAGGAGAAAAACCTCTTGGAACAGTGTAGATAACCAACAAAGTCAGCCTACATGTGACACTGAGTTTGGGAATCGAACCTGGGACACATTGGTGGAAGGCGAGCACTCTCACCACTTTAAAAGTCATGTGGAACATTGTAATGGGATCTCAGTGGGAAAACTGATTTTAAATATCAGTTGAGATTCACTGTGATGAAGGCTAGTCTGAAGCTACACTTTGTAAGTTTTTACTCATTATTTCCACAGGTGCATATAGTACGTGAAAAGATCACATGGCCTGGAGCACGAATAAAAAAGAAGGAGGAGGGAATGCCAAACTATGAAAACAACAATGTAAAAGGAGATCTTTATATCACTTTTGATGTTGAGTTTCCAAGAGGAGGCCTTGAAGATAGTGAGAAAGAAGGTTGGTTAATTATTACTCTGTGCTTACTGATAAACACTCATTCAAGTGACATTCATAATAGCTCTTTTGACGTGTGCAGCATATATAAAATATTGTCATTCATGTGCCCCAGGTGGTGCAAGGAAGAGCGATACATACACTTCTGAATCAAGAAAAAATGCATTATCAGAGTACATCAGGGGCTATGTTTACTTCACCAAATACAACTTGTTCTTTGAGTTTATTCTTCGCAAGTTCAGCTTTGCCCATATTCGGCACTTCCACATCTCCCATACATGTACAGCTGTAATGCACCTTATTTGCCTCCCAAAGTTTTGCATCAGAATTGTTTTCAATTTCTCCAGGGACAATTGTAAGTCTCAAGAGAAATTAAAAACAATGGTATGCAAAATTTTGGGGGCAAACGAAGTGTATTACATGTATGAGAGATGTGGAAGTGGCAAATTGTCAGAAAAATGGCAATTCATCATGGCAATCGAGGTCCATTGTTTGGTTCTAAGTTATCCATACCCCTTGACTTAAGAGCATGAGAAATTTCAGGGGGTAGGGCCCAAACTTTGAAAGGAAAGTACATGTATGAAGACTAGATGAAATGTCTAGAGGGGTAGGGTGGGGACCCAATCCCCTCCCAACAAGAAACTTTCCACCAAAACGGTATGGTTGTCTTGATGTCAGACAAATTCTCACTACTGTGTAATAACGAGAAATGTATAAAGTACTGTAAGGAGAGTCTGTGGTGATATCACAATGTTAATTACATCTTTTGTCCTTTCAGCTCTTAAGGATATTTTGAAGCAGGAGTCTCGACAGAAGGCTTACAATGGACTCTAGGGAATCACTTTATAATAATAATTTTAATTCATTCAATTTAGATAGCTGTAATGTATTTTTCGCTTCTTTGTTACTCTTAAAAATCTTATAAATATTAAAAAGAAAAAAAAAGAGATGGGTTTTCAGCACCATTGTAACAAGATTGCAGATAAAGGAGCCCATGATACTTGCTGGATTCTCAAATAATGCAGGAAATGTCTGTTTGGTTTTCCTGTTTTTACCCTCAATCCTTCACCTTTTGGTTGTAAGCAGAGTGTTGTGGATTAATCATTTGGAGGGTTTAAAGAAAACTTTTGAACAATAGTTTGTATTGGGAATGCTTGTACATAATGTGGTAAATTTTACAAAGAAAAATTACAAAAAAACTTGAAAAAATGTTATATAATTATGTTGCCATGATGTTTAGTTATGAGTCATTCCCAACTAATAATGTTACTGATACATGTATGTTTGAACAAAGAAAGCTTCTGATCTCAATTCCTGTTTTCATCACACTGCTGCAAATAATTTATACTAAGATGTAATGTCGTGTCCTGTTCTAGGGTCATGAAGCACAGTTATATTTAACCAGTCTTTTGTTTGGTTCACATTTGCAACTCTTGACAATCTGATCGCCACCTGCATGGACGAGGTCTACAAATGTGCAAATGCTGCATTTTTTAAAGTCGTAAAATGGGTATAAAATTATTATGCAAACTCAGTGTTCATGTATGTGTTACCATTTGAAAGGTCTTTATGAACTTGTGAAAATTCACAATGCAGGAAGATAAATTGAAAATAGTTGTTAATAATGGCTTTGATAAAAACATTTTCAAAACTAATGTTGAAATATTAAGGTTTAAATCCTTGCTCTGCAGCTGTAAGATTTATACCCTGAAACAATGGCTTGTTTTCAGCTTTCAGTGCATAGAATAAGATGTGCCTTAGACCACAAATGAAAGCTCCTTGTGGGGGGTGTCAACCAAAATACATGTACATTATGAGGGACTGGTAGCTGGGAGATTGCAGTTTTAATTCTCAGTTAAAAGAAAGACCTAAAAGTTCCAAGTCCCTTTTTATGATTGATGGCCCACCAAGGTGGGTCTGCAGAGAGAAGAGCTTAATTAATCCTTTCAAGCCATAACACGGTGACTATCATCTCATTTCTCCTTGCATCACAATTTCGTCAAACATTATAGTCCATGAGAACAAGTAAATTGATCATGCACCAGCTATGACCTGTTGGCGTTCAACTAAATTCTACCTACTGTACCATTGATGAGGGGTACAGACTGTATATGACACACAGAAATATTATGTTAATATCTGGAATTAAAGGTTGACAATAAGAGCAATTGAGGTAGGCAGAGGGTGCAGTAACCAAGGACTGTTTGACATAAAAGCTGTGAAAAGCAACTGAACTAATAACAAACAAACTGAGAATACAGTAATCTATTAGGGCCATACAGATGAAAGCTTTAGTTTGTGGTTTTAGTTCTCCATAACTTAAATGTTGGGAAGATGATTGCAGACTGAATTGCCACTGTTGGAAAAACTTTATTTGAAATTGTAAAATTCATTAATAATTCATAAGAGTTATGACCAATTGATGGCTACTATTTGAGCCACTTGTATACCTCTCTAAATGCCAATACAACTCAAACTGCTACACTAAATATTCATTGCACACACTAAACAGATATCCTGCGATATACATAATTTCGTGTCGTGGAGAAAGATGTTGGCTTAACCAGAACTTTTGCTTTGAATGGGTTGAATAATAAAACACCAATTATCCTGCTCAATCTTGCAGAATATCACCTGATTTTAGCCAACTTGACCTATGGCCTCATCAGCTAAGAGTCAGGTGCTATTCCATATGATTTTGTAGACTTTCAGTTCCAGTGTAGTTTTGTCGTACATTATCCCTGTAGCTCCTCATCTATGTCTTATCTCAAGGTTATCCCCCCTCCCCCCCGGGGGGGGGGGATACTCAGTGTTCGAGATACATGTAAGAGGGGGGTGTCAGGTCAAAAACCCTACAAGGTCAGCTACATGACCTGACAAATTAATAGAAAATTTTTAATGGTTTGGTGGGAGCACTGGAAATGTGACCCAATCGAATTCCTTGTTGACACCCTGCCTTAAAAAATCTTCTCTCGAACCCTGGATACTCCCTTATGTGTGTTGTATAGGTATGTGCGGCCCCAAACGGTATTGTTTTTCGTAGCTGGTTTGGTCTGAAATAGGGTATCAATTTTGAGGTCCCATTTTGGTCTGAAATAGGGTATGGTTTGTGCACTCTAGTCTTGGATTGGGTATGTGTTAAAATAGAAGCTACTTCATTAGGCGATATGACCATCAACAAAGCCCTTCTAAAATTATGTTTATGCCAACCGTGTACATGAAATAATTCTGAAATTGGGTATCAAATTTTTGGTCAGGTCTGAAATTGGGTAGGGAAATGGGAAATTTTGGTCTGAAATAGGGTAAGGATTTGAGGAAGCGGGGAGCACACCCCCAACCAATTTTTCTGGGAGTACCCACCCATCTTGAATGTTGCTTGATCCGATATTATTAACACTGGTATGCTGCAAGATTTTGCAGGTGGGGTGGAGAGCAGAGAAATAATACTCATTCTGGGGTACAGTGGCTGTAAAGGGAGAAAATGTACCATTGACTGTTATTTTAAAATGGAAAATAAGTAGCAAAACCAACACTACCCTATCTGCACTTAAAATCACCTTTGTTCACCAAAAAACTATTCTGTGGACTCACTTTTATACCAAGCCCAGTTCAGGGAACAACCTTTCCTTTTTTTCCCTTAGTACAGCTGATTAACATACTAAGAATTGGTCAATAGTAGTCACGCACTTGTAGTCTATTTAGTCGTTGTAGTCTCTTTAGTACGCCAAGTACAAGTTCATTATTGAAAAGATAGAATAAGTTAAAGATGAATTACGGAAAGCTGAAACTAAGCGAGAAAAGACCCAAATAAACAACAATTACGGAAAGCTGAAACCAAGGGAGACAAGACCGAAATAAACAACCAAGTGCGTTAACGGAAAGGACAACCAAGAGAAACATTCAAGTACGTTAGTCAGACTTACTAAGCGAAAAAAAGGAAAAAGGCCATCCCTAAAACGGGCTGCATATGCTCACTTTGTCTGGTGTTTGGTCAAACATTGTCTGTTTGGCCATCCAACATTATGTTTGATAAACACAATGTTGGATGAAAATACTTGATCATTTAGCCGGGTAAAGTAAATTTAATTTATTCAGTGCTCCAAAAGACATGACAGACATATAATGACAAAAAAGCTTTAATGTGGTAATGATTTACTTAAGTCTTCAAAGAATCTCTTTCTTGGAATTGTCTTGAACTCTTTTTAATCCCTTTAAAAATGAAAAATGTTCCCCCTGCTACAACTCCTACAATAATTTGGAAGGCAAAAATTAATAATTCTTAAAACAGTATTTAAATTTTATCCTCACTTTTACCTTCATGAAGGTAAAAGCACTCCTTACATGGCAGCTATCAAAAATATGATTTGTATACAAAAAGTATTTTAATCTCTAGAGGAACAATACTTATGAAAGTTTCCCCCAAAGTGAACTTCATGAATCTGGCCTCTGCAAGTTGAAAGCATTTTTCAAGCCCTTTTCAAGTGTATGATTTATTAAACTCTCCTAAATATTATGTGCTTAAAACCCTTTGTTCAGAGAAACGGGATTTCATTTCTGGTTATAGCAACTAGCAACTAGCAACTTTTTTTCGCTTGATGAAAGAGCTTTAAGATATTCACCAGTGGAAACATGATAAGTGCCCCAATACAAGAGCCTGTCTGTATACTGAGACCACACCAAAACAGTGCTCGATAACCATGGTTACGCATCATTGTACAGATGGACAGTTTAGTGTAGCTGATCAGAATGCTGCTTGTGATACTGACAAGAATCTGCAATGAGAAAATAACAGAGGGTGCAAAAATGAAATTATTTTATCACGAGCTTACAGAATACCCCACCACCATCCCTTAAATAGGAAAGATAAATTATCCTTAAAAATCGTCATTGATAGTATTCCTCATCAGAATGAGAAAGAGTAGGCTTTTTACTTGTCTTTGGACTGAGTTCAACGGGAAGTTTTTGATGTACCCATGTTGGGAGAGGGAAGGGAGACCCTTAATAGCTTGTTAAAGCAAATTAAAGGGGTTTATTCAAGAAGGTAGTCCCTACACTACCAGTAGTTAAATCAACTTTACTAATTTTGAGGAGCAAATTAATGTTTGAGTGAGCCACAGAAGGCAATGGCAATCAACTTTTCTTGGGCTTAAAAACCTCGAACTTAAGGGTCCTATGGATAATTCTAGCAGAAGAATTTACTATTTTGACCCACAAAAGTAGTAGTAAACCATGACATATTCAACAAGTGACATGAAAAGAAGACATCTTCCCCACCCTTCCAACAATTTGAGCCCTTCACCCATCCATCCTTTATTTGAAAAGGTCAAAAATAGTGTGGGACTAGGCTCTGCAGTGATTAACAAGCGAAAAGAAGGAATGTGGCAAAAAAAAATCGGAGAGCAAAGTGAGCCGAGTAGGAGACTGGGGGAGGGGAAGGGACAGTGAAGGGCGTGTCTCCAAGCTCTGCCTCCCCTTCCCCTCCCCTGGTCCCCCACTCAGCTTGCTTCAATTGAAGAATTTTTTTTGTTTCTTCTTTTTGCTCCTTAACCACTGCAGAGCCTGGTTCCAGGCTAAGTCAAAAGTAAAAAAGGCAGCTGGTGCTAGGCTAATGTGCCTTAACATGATAACTAACCAACAAACAACCAACAATCCATTATTACTTACTATTATCACACTGCCAACATCAGAATTGTAAAGAGGTGGAGTTGGACTCAACGAAGCCAGCACTAGAATGTAACCACCAAGTATTGAGTAGACACTGGCTAGTATGGTCACTAACTTGCAGGACGAACAGGGAATCCAAAGGGAAACAAAACAGGTCAGAGCACTGGCTATACTGGAGAGTGTGGCAACTGTGGGTTAAATCATATTAGAGGTGTATGGAACAATGAATATTTACTACTAGAGGTGGTTTTTCCAGGGGTAACAGCTGAAACCCTTACCATGTCTGTAAGAAGGGTACCAGCTAGCTAAAACCCTTTCTATCTTTAGGATAAAAAGCTGGTTATAACTAAAACGTCCTAAAACTTAAAATGAGACCTGAATTGTGAATTGCACACTGATGTACAGATGGTGGGATTAACTTAAGCAGATACGAGTTTACCGCTATTGGTACTTCCCTACAGATAAGATGATTATCACGATACCCAGCATGACTCAACTAGGAGTACATCACTCAGATGGGATGCTAGTCCATCACAGGATAACCAGTATGAAGTGACTAGCAGTATCACTACTCCCCCAAATGGAATCCTGGTCCACACAGGAGACCCAGCATGTGACTATGTTAACTGCTACTGTCCCTGATTGGTATAGTAGTCCATAGCTTCTGTAGCTTACTTTAGGAAAGACTGGGATCAAGAGTGAAGTGAGCAATTTTGGAAATGTGTGGGCATGCACTAATTAAAAGTAAACAAACAGAGGGTGATTTTGCTGTTTTGGTATTCTGTAAAATGTTACATGTAAATCTAGGAGGTTTCTGAAATTATTCATACACTAAGGCACACTACAACTTAGGTATTTTGGAATTTTCTTCTTAGTTTTTATCTTCCCCTTCACCCCCCCACCCCCTCCTCCCTCCACAAAATGTCACAATCACTTGCATTGATTACAGGCTTTCACTTTTCCAAAGTGTGCCTCTATTATAGGTTACCCAGAGCATGAAGTGACTTGACTGTTTCTTCAAACCTAGCCTGTGTGGTAGGCACCGTCAGAAAGGGGAAGGGAAGAGGGGAAACAGGCAAGCTGGCGAAGTGAGGGGTGTGCTCAGCCCTGACTCTCCCCTCCCTTCACACACACACACACACGCTTTCCCCTTCCCTTATCCTTTCTAGCACCTGACATGCAAACTATTTCAAACCTAATGCTCTTCATCAGTGCTGGGTTAACCCAGCATGTTGATTAGGATTTCAAAGGCTGAGATCAACACAGCCTTGAACCATTTTTCTCATAATCTTCTGATGATAAAGATGTACTTAAATTCAGAAGCAACATCACTGGAAACCTCCCTGATCCCTCCTTCCTTTGCCCTCAAGAAACTAAGTTTGTGTTTACCTAAGTGGTATGTCTTATCACCATACGGTGCACTGGCATAAACTTGTATTGACGGCAAAACACCATTGGACAGGCAATTTATCCATGCTTGAATACACAAAAGGTAAATTACTGGTATGGTCATTTCACACCTCCGTGGCTGGCTGTAATGCACTTTATCAGTCGCATAAAAGTCCTGAGTTCTGCTTCCTGATCTGTTCAAGAATTCGCCAAACAGTGGCTGATTTTCATCGTCATATTGCTCTGTCACGGTGACTCCGAGGCTCGTTTGCTTAACGTGCTGTCTCTTAGCCACTGGTAAATAGTTTAAAGCCAAAAACGCCAGTCCACATACAACCATTATTGCAAACAGAAAAAAGAAAAATCCTTCAGGACCGAATTTCAATCCGTCATCTTTTGCGATGTGACTGCTGGAAGACGAATTAGTTGCACTGGAGTTGCAGCTTCCACTTCCGCTATTTATGCCTTGGCCCAGAGCCACAAAAGCCGGAAGAAGGCCACTGGAAGTTTCACCAACGAACAAAGCGGGTATGTAAGAGGAAGGGAAGATGGACATGAAAGTCAGAAAAACAACGGAGGACGTGCAATCGACTATGGCTAAGAAAAACGACAGAATAAACAGAACAGTGCTGTGGTCATCGCCGCCAATGTAGCTTGTTTTATCCCAGTATAAACCAAGTAAAGCACACGATACAGCTCCGATTGAAACGATCAAAGGGATAACCGATTTTTCGTGCACTTTTTTCGGGAAGAAGTGATTCCCAATGGAGTACAACACCGGACCGATGTTGGCCAATTGGAATATCACCGCTAAGTAGGATGGAAGATTCCATCTTTCGGGTGCATCTTTGACCAAAACTGGTAGCTCGACCCACAAACCGTTCACAGCTATCCACGATCCCAGACCAAACAAGCAAATCAGTGCGTATGTTGGCCAACAAACGTTGCTTTTGCAGAGGAATTCCCTCCATCGGGACGTTGTTACACTCGTTTCAGAGTTTTTCATGCCGTAGGGTGACAAGAATGATTTTCCTGAAGGAGGCGATTACATAATCAGCAAGCGAGTTGACTGAGTTGACCGCGAGTTGCCCGCGAGACTGGCCAGGTAATTTTTAACTGGTCTGTGGTTGTCGCCCGGTATTCGCAAGAGAATCGGTTTCCGATTTTGTGTCTGACGAACTATTTTGGCCAATGATAGTGCTCGAAAACTAATCGTCAAAAAGTCGCCAATTTTTTTTATCCTCGCTTTTTTCGTGCCAGCGGTCACCGCTCTAAACGATTTTGATGTTGTGTAAAAGCACATCAAAATTACCTTTCGTCGGTAGCGTCGACGAATAAATGGCTCGAGTGTAATCCCCGGTCCCCCCGGAAGACCCTACCCCTAATTTCCCAATTCATCGAGGTATTTTTTCCATGTTTTTGCGTTTGGCCTGGAAGACGTAATTAACAGAGAATCCGATGAAACTCCATCAGTCTCGTCTGTCATAATTTCCGGGTTAAGACTCGGTTTTTTTGATAGGTATGAGTCGTATCAACATCGGGGAAATGCTGTGAATTCGAGACTTCACCATTTTTTCAGCGAGCTCAGAGCATGTTAATCTTGCAAAAGAACAAGGAAATTCAGTCATCACTCACCACTAAGACGGCGTCGAGCATTTACAGTATTACTATACTTTAAGACTTGAAATTTCCGCGCTGAAATTTGCGAGACACCTCAAACTCGACTCTATTTTTTTAGGAGCAGTGAAAACGCAAAGCCCGTGGGATGTGGCTGGAGTGACAAGGATACTTCACAAATTAATGTGATCAAGTAAGCTGAAGCCAATCAAACGGCACCAAGGCCACAAGGTAGCGGGCATTACCCCTTAAATCTACCAAAGCAAAGATTGAGCCAAGCATCAGCAGCCATGGACAGCTGTTTCGGCCTTGTTAGGCCTCACCAGCACGGCACAGCCAACGCCCAGGCTCAAGTACCCACAAGTACACCCACTTGCCGTTTGAGTGGCTTCAGCTTACTTGATCACATTAATTTGTGAAGTATTCTTATTTTTTTTAGTAGCTTGTTGATAACTGTAGATCATGCGAAGCTAAAACTTTCCATAAAATTTTCCAAGATTCTTTTCGCGTAACTCCGTATATTGATTTTTAATTAGGCACTGGGAACGACTTTGCGTTCGTTTACTCCATGGCATATTATTCCCACAAAGACCCACACACTATCGTGTATAGAAAGGGGAAAACGCATCAAAACTAAAAGCTACACGCCAAGACGAACACTTGTCGCAGTTTCTCTCGCCTCAGGAAACAAAATACTGTTCAAAGCATCGTCGGTTCTCAAACTTTTTGTTGAAAATTGCTTTTGTCTTGGGAGAGGATTCAGTTTCCCACATTTCCCTTATCAACAGCTTTAGCAAGACCTTTTTCTACGACTTTCCGCGACCGCGTCTGGAATAAACGTATCTAAAATGCCGTCATCTATGCGTCTGTCTTTTAACTGATCATAGACAAAGAATTCAGCCGATATTGTAGAAAGAATACTAAAGAAACGAAACTTTTAACCTCCAAAGTTTATTGAGGTACCGTAAAAGCTCTATTAAGCCCTATTAACCCCCTCTCTCTAATAAGCTCCCCGTTTGGAAGTCGGTTTTTGTAATAGGTCTCCCCTCTCTAATAACCCCCCCCCCTCCCATTTTGGGACATGAGATTTTGTTATTAGTCCCCCGTACTCCCTCTTACGAAACTGCATGCGGCCCAGTTGGTTTGTTTTTAAACCAATACACACTCAAACACATAAGTCCAACAGCTCCGCTCTTGCTTTCTCTTCACACTTAAAGATATTACAGAAACTTCGAGTTACCTTCCTGGTCTTCGAGGCCTCATGTGCTCAAACTATAAAATTAACGTTTTCTCTTTTTGAAGGGGCACTGCCACTTCATTTTGGTATCACTTCAAACAACTAAAATATGTCTTTTCACCAAAAGGAACCTCAACATGACAATCTAGAGTTGTTACCTAAGTGTGTTACCGTCCTGCAACTATTAGCTGTCGTTTGGTGCAACGGATGGCATGGATGAGAATAGACTGAAAATTTAAAAAACAAAGCAAAAAACAAACAAACTGAAAAGGCCAACTGTTTCAAGTATTGAGAATGTTTTTACGACAATCCTCAAAAATTTAGTATGGCTTGATCTCCCCAGTAACATTCAAGTGCCATCTTACTCTCAGTTTTGCGAAAACAATTTGTGTTCGAGTACCGGTATTGACACATCATTTTAAGGCATTTTTGACTGAAAAACATCAAAACACCTCGCGAAAACGCTCCTTGATGTACAAAAATGGGCACTCAGACATTGCAATTCCGCACGAAACTAGGTGCGTTGGTTTTTTTCTAACCATGTGTTGTATTTGTTGTAAATGAAAATGTGCGATCCCGCACTGCTGAAGTTACTTTATACAACCACGCAAGTAGTACTTTCATGTGGTTCTTTTAATTAACTTTACGCCGTACAAGCTCTAACAGAACCTATGACTATTCAAGTGAAAGCCACTGTACGATTTCTAGAATTTCTTCTTGAAAGCCTCGGTCCGAAGCTCTTTTCATGGAAACGAGGTTGTCTACAAAGTCTTCTTTGGTTCGATTCCGTACGATCAATTCTTCTTACAACATTTGGCATCACTTCTCATCTTTCAGTGGATACACGTACTCCACAACATCTTCACCCATTGCGTGCGCATCAATATCTACAACTGGAACTAAGTAGGGTAGAGTGAGTAAATGAACTGAGATCAGTGCCACAGGTTTGCCACAGGTTTCCCACCACATAATTATAGTAATCCACATTATGATGCTCTGAGAAGTTTAAATTATACATTTTCATATAGAGCTGGTGCTTTTGACGTTGTTTAAAGTCGGTTCTGGGCAATCAGGTTCATAACTTCACCGTACTTTCCTGTCATAATGAGCAGTACTTTCCTCTGGTGCTGTTTATTATGCTGTACAAGGAGGTTCTAAGTTTTGAGTCTGTGAATGAAATCGTAAACTGTAACCATTCACTGAAAGCTTCTCGCGGAGCTATTTACTGTGACTGTACAACGAGAACTTCTTGGGTTTGAAGCAATGGCTATAATACACGAGTGTGAGTGAGTGATATTCTCTCTTTTTATTACAAGAGTTTTCTTTCTTAAAAGAGTGAAATTAAAAAAACTTACTTTTCTGAGGTTCAATTGGCGATCCAGACCGTGATCTGCTTCTCTGTCGCCTGAGAAGTAGATACAAATAAAATAAAATTATTACGCACCCAAAACAGATACACCTTCATAACTAGTGCTAAATATCCGAATACAGGAGTTTCTTCCGCGTGCAGCAATCTGGGCTTTACCAGGTCTATAGACTACACTAGACTGACTTTCAATTAAGAGTCGTAGAGCAGTTTTCACTTGGGTATCGCAAAACCACCCAATCACAACAAGCCGAAAAAGCGCAACGAACCAATCAGAATTCGAAGTAATTACACGTAACCGGCGCAAAGCGCGGGAAAATACGCGCGCGTGCAAGTCGCGATTGGTTTTGGTTTTGTGTCTCATTGGTTGAGAAAGTGGCGCGAGTTTTACTGGCCAATCTCAGAGCGAACCAATGCAAAGCCAAAGCAAACGCAATTTACTTAGGACACTCAATAGAAAACCGCTCTATAACCAAAACCAAAACAATACTCTCACCAATAACAACAGATGCAAACAGCTCAATGAACCAATCATACATCGAGGCAACTACATGTAACCAGCGCTAAGCGCGGGAAAATACTCGCGAGCAAGTCACGGTTGCGTTTAGTCTGCTTCTCATTGGTTGAGAAAGTGGCGGAGTTTTGCAGGCCAATCCCAGAGCGAAATGAAGCAAAACCGAAGTAAACGAGAATTATTTTCGACTCTAAAGAAAACCGCTCTAAAGGCGCCGAAAAACGAGCAACATTTTTGTCAAGCTTATCGCGCAACACTTGACGTTGATTGTGAAAATGTTGCAAGACAAGTTTCAAACGAGGTGGTAAAACGCGCAACAACCGAAAATTTGAATGTGATTCTACTTTCTGTTCAAGTTTTTTCCAACCAGCAACACTCATTTCTGTTGCGCGACAAGTTGGGGAAGGGAGTGGAAAAACGCGCAACATCGCTCTGCAACTTGCCCGGCATCACTGTTGCGCGACAAGTTTGACAAAAATGTTTCTCGTATTTCCGCGCCTTAAGACAAAAGCGATCAGTCAAGTTAGTCACAACAAGAGTGAAATCTCCACAAGAACTCCGCTGGAAGTATGTCGTGTTTCGTTCACGGGGAAAAATCTCTTTGCAAACCGTAGAGCCACACCAGGTGACCAGGTAGTAAAGACAAACTGTTGATATTCAAGTGAACAGGAAGGTCTCTCTCTCTTCTATTACAAAGCACATTACCTAGTCCCAGATGAATAAGAAGTTTCTGATCTATGCGAGTCTTCATCTTTCCCTAAGCTACTTTCTCTCTGGAATTTCTTACCTCCGAGGTGGAGATCGAGATGCACTTCTTCGTCTCCCTGAGAATTAAAGTTAAATCTCAAAATCTCAAATCTCAAAATCTTTATTTTAACACTGTAAAAATTTATCAGGTGATTTACAATATAAAAATTACAACTACATAATAATTCCTAATAACGATAAATACACACCTAAAAAGTCTCTACCGTAAAAAATACTACTCTAAACTAGACCTGTTTTCCATGAATGCCGTGTATATAACTTAATTAACAAAATGAAGATTTAACAATTGCTTAAAAAGATCTAGAGATTTCACTTGTCTTAGATTGCAGGGTAGACTGTTCCAGAGCGGTGCACCTCTATAGCTAAAACTCCTTTTTAGGTAGTTGGTTCTGGGTAAGGGGACAGTTAATTTGTTTGTAGAGTCCCTTAAGACATATCCTGAGGTACTCCGCTCAGTGAACATAGAAGATAGGTAGTCAGGAGCCAGATCATTAAGAACTCGATCATCGACAATCGATCATCAATTTCGTGGGTCATACCAGGTGACTCTATATTTAAAGTCGTAAGGTGTGACCATTCAATTGAAAGCTATTGAGCAGTTCTTTCCTGTGGTGCTGTTTATTATGTTATACAATGTACTTCAAACGTTTGAGTCTGTGGATCAAATCCTACAGCCTGACCAATCAAATGAAAGCTACTGAGCAGTACTTTCCTGTGGTGCTGTTTATTATGCTGTACAAGGTGGTTTTAAGTTTTGAGTCTGTGGATGAAATCCCAAAGTTTGACCATTCAAGTGAAAGCTACTAAGCAGTAATTTCCCGTGGTACTGCTTTCGTTCCTGTATGAAGTGGTGTTAACTTTCGCGTGACTGTAAAAAAGCCGCTAATAAGCAAAATCTCGTTGTTTTACCTCTTGGAGAAGATGACCGACTTCTGTCATATCTGTCTCTTTCTCTGTCTCTAGAAAAGTAATTAAGGTTCTTAGAGTCAGCAAAAATAACAGAGAGATAATATTGACCAATTCAAATTGAAAAATTTCTTCTCTAGACGCAATCATAGCCTCACCAGCGTACTCGAAAATTAGTCTTACCGTTCGCGCCACTTTCGCTGCATCTCCCGTAAGTCATCCTCCCTGTCCTTTGAAAATGAAGGAAAAGCAAATACATGATTGAACGAACCAACTCCGCTTCACAGACCTCACAGCCTGAGTAACAAGCGCTAAGACATCTTAAAAAAGGGTCTCTGACAAAAGACCCCTTATCCCGGCCTCCAAATAAGGTGACTTCCAGATTCCGCCAAGATGATTCCGTTTTCAGGTGATGTGTTCTTTTGTAGGCTTAAAATCTTGCTCTGCGTATTTACTTGAGTTGATGAGTTGATTTTTATTGATTTACTATCAGTTAAATACAGAATTACCTGACCCGCAGGTAGCAAAGCTAATCTAGGCGGGCCAGCAGATAAGGAAAGATAAAAGACTGCTAAAAGGAATATGTTTATAAGAAAATAAAGTTGAAATTAAAACGAGAACAACGTCGAGAAAAGAAAAAAAGAGAGAATAAAAAATCCGAATAAAGAGCTGATTAAAGCAACAAACGAAGACGAAGGGACGCGCTACTATCTTGTGGCATTATTGCGTTACCATCCACAGGCATTGAAACAGCACGTTATAGATAAGAACAGTATTTGTTTACCTTGCATATGATTTCTTCTAGACCGTAATACGAGTCATCAGACTGTAAAATTTCAAATAATAATGCACGAATTCTCTTTTTAAATCTACCTTTAGGCAGATTACGAATATTAGTTGGTACCGCATTCCACAATTTCGCACCAATTCTCGAGAACGCATGTTTTTAAATCTCTAGATTTGATTTTTCTATATAAAAATTATGGGACGTTGAGGATCTAGTATTGTATGAATGAACACGAGAAGTGGGAAGAAACAAGTCTTGAATGTTTTGGGGTAAAAGATGATTACTTATATCGTGCATCTTTTCCGAAAGTAGTTGATAGTAAAGAAAGTTCAGTGGTAAAATCTTTGCATCGAGAAACAAAGGAATTGCATGATCTCGAAAGTTAGCAAAGTATATGAACCTAAGGGCACGCTTCTGAAGAACAAGAAGTTTGTTTAACTGGGAGTTGCTAGCTTGGCCCCACGCAATCAATTTACTAAGAGCGAATTTCAATTGTCCTTAAGTCAAGACCAAAACCAAAACAACTACTCCAGCCAATCACGACAGACGCAAACAGCGCAACGAACCAATCAGAATTCGAAGCAACTACATGTAACCTGCGTCAAGCGCGAGAAAATGCGTGCGTGCAAGTCGCGAATGGTTTTGGTTTTGCTTCTCATTGGTTGAGAAAGTGGCGCGAGTTTTGGCGACCAATCACAGAGCGAAGTAAAGCAAACCAAAGCAAACGGGAATTACCAAGAGAAAATGAGGGATTAATTACTACATCGACACTCAACTAGCCAACGCTCTATTCCTAGGCAGGAATAAGAATAACCACAATAGACCTTATTCGTATTCTCTGTAATGAGCTGGAACTAGCGTGCACACGAGACTTAAACGGGGGAATCTTTTCATATGTAAATGTATTATCCAGCAAGAGCCTCCACTTCATGCAAGAGCCTCCACTTCATGCTAGAGCCTCCACTTCGCGCTAGATCCAGTTCAATACCAAGAATACGAATATGGTCAATTGCCCCAAAAGAACGGCTTTCCTTAATCAATGGTGGTCGATTGATCGAGGAAATAAGCTTTGTGGAAACTTTAAAAGAAACTCAAAATATGGCAATAATAAGACATGTTTACCCGTCTTTCTTGTTCTTTCAAGTCTCGTTTTCTTCTATCTTCCTTTTTGTCAGTTTTCACTGCAAACGAACAAAAAACACAAAATTACTAATAGTGGTAATTAATCTGAGGTAACAAAAGAGCTCAAAAGGGCCACGTAATAAAACATTAACTCACGCTGCTTGTTTAGCATCATCTGCATGCGTTTCTTCATCTTCTCTTGGGTGGTCATCTGTAAATAACAGGCAACTATCGTTGTGCAATATGCAATGTATATTGTGGCCCTCTATGCGAGAAACGGGCATGAAGGATTACAAAGACAACATTTGTAGCATGTAATCTGTAATGTAATGTGCAACATCCTGTGCATACCACAATAAAATGCAATTTGTAATGCAACATGCAGTGCAATCTAAAGGAGTAAGATAATATCAGTGTAAGTTGCTATATAAAAGAGAAGCCCCTACCTTGTCTTTGCTGCCAGATGAGGGCATTGTTTTGTTTTTCAACAACCTAATTTCGAAAAATTACACCACTTTTAATTAACTTTCTTTTTATTGGAACATTTTTCGGAATAGGGCTACAAACAGCCTTTTGTACACCTCAATAGTGCTTGCAAAAAAGGAATTATTTTTATTTTGGGAGAACTACACAGCAGAAACTTCTATTGAGTTCTGTCACACTAAACAAAACAACCTAAGAAGTGTCAACTCTCTGAAAACAACGATCATAAAAACGGAAAAAGAGACCACTTCAAAACCAACTTACCCAAGAGCCTTGGAAGGAAGCCCTTTCCGATCCTTGCTATCTGCGTCACGCACACTGTCACGCTCTCGCCGATCACGGTCACGACTCCGGCTTCTGCTGCGACTGCGTTTATACCTGTCATGCTCACGGCCACCGTGACGGTCTCTGTCACGTGACCGGCTTCTGTTGCGTGAACGGCTTCTGTCGCGTGATCTACTTCTGTCGCGTGACCTGGTTCTGTCGCGTGACCTACTTCTATCGCGGGATCTGTCACGATAACGTCTTCGATCGCGGTCACGCGAGCGTGAGCGTGAACGTGTTCTACTTCTGTGTTTCTTGTGTGACTGTGATCTGTCACGCTCCTTCGACTTCTTGCGTTCTGAAGTACTATTGGTGTTGGTTTGTACAATAGCAAAGTTACATTTAAAACAGACAAACGCAAATGAACGCAGTAAAGAATGAAAGTTGAGAAGATCCACCATAAAGTGCACCAGAATGACAAATATAAACATACCAAGGTTTGTGATGGCAGAGAAATCATCAACATTCAGGAGTTGGGCATCATACAGGTACCATCAACAGGAGGACAATGAAAAGAGGAAAAGGAACAAATTAGCTTAACACAGCCAACCGACGCAGCAGCACCACAACATTTGAAAAGGTTAAGCTCAAGAGTTGATTTTAATTCAAAGCTTGCAGCGAGGGGAGGGAGGGGAGCGAGGGAGGGAGGGGAGGGGAGGGAGGGGAGGGAGGGGGGTAAATTTCTATAACATCACAGATATTAATTACGCCAATGATCTCATAAGAGAATCCTTTCAAACGCCCTCATCTGAAAGATTGTATCGAAGTTCCTTTTTTTAACAGACTTCGTCACCTCAGGTGGAATCCATCTGACACCCCCTACCTACCCCAGCCCCATTAGACTGTGAGCGGTTGCCCTTTATTCCTCAGAGCCACGCGGGGTACGTGAAAAGTTAAGACACTGCTCGCAGTCTACAGCCCCACAACCTTATCCAAACTTCTGGTTTTATCCAAAGCTTTTATTTGTCATGCCAAAATAATTGCAACTCAGATCCAAAGTTAACAGTACACTGGGGATTGTAAACAGCTTAAACCTCATAAGTTTTTCCCAAGATTCTGGGACAAAAGCTCTCATTTGGTAGGTTCTACTATTCAAGGGTTTTATTAGAAGCTGGGATACAGTGCTTGCCTTTGAAAAGATTGCAAGCCAGTCTTAATAATACATATTGCCAAGGGGGCCACCTATTCACTTTTAAGAATCTTCATACTTCATAAGATAATTCACTCCTGAAGCCCTCATATCATCATGAAAATTCTCTTTTCTTTTTTCCCTACGTTTCTTATAATAATTGAGAGAATTGGCCATTTCATCACCGTTACTGCCAAGGGGAAGAACACCCTTCTTGTGGCATAATGACCTCTAAAAAATCACAAACATTATACCTAAGGACCCACTGTGTGTTCTTACAGTCAACCTAAAGCTGGACGCTGGGTGCTAGCTGACAACAAAGTAAAGTAAACCGACCGGGAGAAGGAGGTATGCGATTGAGAATCACCGCCTGCTTTCTTGGTGGACTGATTGTCATCGTGATGGCTGAATTCTGTAATGAACTCCACTTTTCCTGGTTCCTCTGGGGATTGTGAGCGAGAAGATGAACGAGATGAAGACCTAAAATTAATGGAAAAGATGCAAAGAGCTTTAACTAAGGAACTTCAAGAGATGACCAGGGTTTGTCACCACAAATCACTAAGGTAACTCCAAAAGATTTCTTTCATAGCTAGAAGAGAGGAGAAAGGGGACGTTTTACTGAAAACAAGACGTCTTATTTAGCAGGACATGCACACTTCCAAATGAATTTAGATTGGAGAACCATAACTTTTTTTATTAATTCAACATCCTATCTATTGGTTTACAAAGGTTTACATTCCATTTTTGGTGCCTTTTTGTGAAGTTTTCTTTGACAGTACGCAAGATACATGTAAGACATGGTGCATCTACCTCTCCCCTCTTACCCCTCCCTTCATTCATCAGTTCTTCAGCATCAGAGTAAAGTATCAATCAATCAATCAATCAATCAATTCATCAACTTTATTTAAGTGTCTAGTCTTCTAGCTGGCCATGCGACCTACTATTTGGCACCAAGGTACTAATGTTATAAAACTACTTGAACTTCATTACATACAATAAAAATTTAAATAGAAAATATTTAGAGTTTACATTTATATACAATAGGGGGATTCATGCTTACGTCATTGTTTACATTTTTTTCTCATTTGCATACGGCTAATGCATACAGAAGAAAACATGTAAGAGGCAGCTAAAGAGCTAGTGAAATTTAATACACTGTGAAATTTTTAGCTCTTTAGGTGTAGTATTCAAGGATACTGTCTTCCAAAAACTGCAAAATTTCTGGGTGGCAAAAGCTCTAATGAGCTCACACATTCTTTGCAAAATTTTGAGTTTTAAAACCTGTGTTGCACAAAAACTATTCAATACATGAGGCTCATATTCATTGACAGAGTTATTCATAATATGACCTTTTAATGTTCAGAACTGATTTATTTGTAGCTCCATCAGAAACTGAATTGTTCATGCTAATGAGGCAAATATTGTAAACAAGGATTCCCCTATACATACATTCTAAAAATGACTGTTCACGACAATGAGCTCAAAGGATTATTTTTCTACTTATTCACCTTCTGTATGGTTCATATGTAGGACTGGCTTTTCTTGCATAGCTGTAAAACAGACACAAGGTCAGAAAAACAAAGCCCAGCAAACTCCATGGAAAATGAACAAGGTCATCATGTACATGTACCTTGGTGGCGACTGCTCAAAGTCATGAGCTCTCCTCCTTTGTTTTTCTCGCAAGGAGCGTCTTTCACGTTTTGCACGACGACCCTGAAATCAACCAACACAAAAACATTTTACAGTCACTCCCTTAGTCTGACAATGAAAGTTATACTAATGTCTACAACAAAGACTTTCATGACCCACTGAAAGCCAACTGTGCACGTTCAACTCAAACTCACTGTGACAAGAGATCTCTCTTCCTCTTCTTGTCGAAGTCTTCGCTGTTCTTCTATTTCTTCCTTATCCTCTTTCAGCTTTCTAAAACAGAGGGAAGAGGACATTTTTATAATTTTAAAAAAGTCTTTAAGATCATTGCAGGATCAGCCAGGATCTTTTCAGGACCCTTCAGGATTGTTTCAACAACTCCCAAGATCTGTTTAGAGAATGATACTGGTAGGTTACTTTCAACAAACCTGCAAAACTGAGCTGAAGCCATTCCATAATGCAATCCTCGAGTGTCTAAAGTCTCACGCTATGGAAGAAAGAAAACATGGTTGTAGAGAAGCTTAAGTGATTATGCCAGCACAACATTAAGTAATGCCAAAGAGGCAAACACTTTTTTGAGTCATAAGACATCAATTCTTAACAGTAACTAAAGGTAAAGTTTATTACCTGATTTGTATCAATTTCGTCAACATCTACTGTGACATCTGTTTAAAAACAAAGATTATAAAAAAATTATTTTTGTCATTTATCCCACGTTGCATGCTACTACTTAGGGAGATAGTATGTTTTTAACCCTTTAACCCCTAAGGGGTCCTCCTTTGATGATTAAAATTGTCTGACGTTAGACAGAGTAAAATCTATAAATAACTCTTGGGAGGGGGGCAGGGTTAAACCTTGCACAACCAACTTTGAGGTAAATGCAATCTTGGTCTAGGACCACAGGCAGCCCACACCAGATCTTCTCCTGTTCATTATTCTCAGTGCCCCCTTCAGTGGTATACAAGTCCATCACAGGGTAACCATCAATACACCAAGGAGGAGAGAGACAATTTGGTTGACAATGTCTATTTCACTATCACATGCCAAATGGCTATGGTCTAAATCAATGATAACAAGCAAGGTGCAAATCAACAGAAGCTGTTCATCCAAAGCTGCACATATGTATTACTTACCAATGTCACTCAAAACACTGTCACTATCACTATCACTGTCCTCATCATCTTTGTCTGAACTGGCAGCGCTTGTGTTGTCATATGTGAACCCTATGGTTGCTTTTGCTTGACTTCTGCAACATAATCAATGATATTCTTCCTCATTATATTGATGGTTAATTCATTTTCAGTAAAGGTCAGTATGACCTGTAATAATTTATTACACTGTGAAGATGAGAGGGATCATCGCAGTTATGACCACTATTTAAGAGTAGTGAAATAAAGCCTGAAAAAAATTCAGGCTTGTATGGGAATTGAACCCATGAACTCTGTGATACCGGTACAATGCATTTTATTTACATTGTACCACTCACTGGTTTATTACGAACTAACAAAATGCACCGGTATCGCAGAGGTCATGGGTTTAAATCCTGTACAAGCCTGAATTTTTTTCAGGCTTTATTTTCACTACTGCTTAACTAGTGTTCATAACTGCGATGATCACTCTAATCCACAGTTCAAATTATTATATGATTTTCATATATTCAGTGAAACCCCACTTTGCATGTTCAAATACACTTCTATAAGATTTTCATAATAATTATATTCACACTCAGCTTGCTGTTATTACTAGCCAACAGCCTTCTTTCACTAGATTGTAGATAACCAGCTATATAGACATTGAAAATGACTCAAAGTAACAAAAAAGGGAGGCTTGTTTTAGCTTATTGTGGAGCTGACATCTCCAAACCTTTGTGATAACCCCAAATGCAACTGCAGGCTTCTCTTTTTCATGCACTACTGAATGGGGTGTACCTCCACCCCCACCTTTCATCTTTTAGTTTACAAAATCTGATAATGACATCATTTCATAGACCGCAAAAAAGTGACATCACAAAAATTATCCAATTAAAATGGGGGACCTTAATTAAAGCTAGTTCATGCTCTGCTGCTTACTTCTCTTTTTCTTTCTTGTCGTCATCTTTCTTTGCTCCATACATTTCTTCAACTTCTAACTGCCGAATGTAAGACTCCTCAGAAACTAATGGAAGAAAAACCGAAGTGAACATTACCTTTAAAGTAATTCTCATAATGATTAAAAGTTTCACTACCAAAACACAAAACTCAAAACTCATTTGTAAATTTCATTCTCGTTGACGTCACATGCAATATCTGTATATGCCAAAATACTAGCGAAACTGATAGATCAAACAGTGCTTTAGTTCTCCACTCAGGCCTATGGTGACCAGTTATCAGTCCATTCTAAAGGCCTGTTTACACAGGAGATTTTTGATGCACAACTCAATGCAATTTTTGTTGTTGCAACTTCAAAATCACATTTGCAAACACGTCACAATTACAGCGCAATTTGTTGCCACAATTCACAGCAATTTGAGATGCAACTCACAAAACAGTTTTATGAAAATAAGTTTATCACAGCAAAGTTGCATCAAATTTTGAGCAAGTTCGAAACACCTGTGATATCTGTGACAAGTTGTGTGACTTATATTTCATTATATAATCCTCTACTGTGATTCTGTCAATCAAATATTGTATGCGTCATTGCTCAAGCATGTGCTTGCACACACTGTGATTGAGGTCGGGTGTTTTCAGATGAGCTCTCAGTGTAGTGTCGCATTGTGATTATTCTCAATAAATCTTTGAACCTTCATTTGCCGTTTCTTAAATGGCGGCAGCGTGGACAGGCGCCACACCAACTGACGAATACTAGTATGGCATCAGGATTTGGTTTGCCGCCGCCAGCGCCACTGGAGCTTCATGATCAAAACGCTGTGGAGAAATGGAAGAAATTTCATTTAGCTTGGACAAGCTATTCTCTGGCCACAGAGCTTAACAAGAAGGGCAAAGCAGTCCAAGTTGCTACTCTCCTCACAGTCATAGGAGAAGAGGCTCATGATGTTTATTCCACATTTACAGACTGGGCTGATGAAGGCGACAAGAACAAAATTGCCCCTGTACTAAAGAAATTAGGAGAATATTGCCAGCCACGAAAAAACATTCCGTTTGAGTACTACCGATTCAATTGACGAGCACAAGAGGCAGGCGAAAGTTATGACCAGTACAAAACCGCACTTCGTAAACTTGCGTAGGGATGCAAATTTAACACCATAACTCCAGACGAAATGCTCAGGGACCGTTTGATCTTTGGAATATGCAACATGAAAGTGCGAGAAAGATTGCTGCGGGAGTCTAACCTCAGCCTAGCAAAAACCGACAAGATCTGTTGCGCCGCCGAAAGCATGCAAGCACAAATGAAAGTTGTCGAGGACTTCTCTGAGTCAGAAACCAACAAAGTAGATCAAGAACGTATCCCTAACGGAAGAAAACCAAACAAGAATACGCGAAGAAGACAACAACATGGTCAACACGGACGCAATTGGAAGGAGTGTGACCATTGTGGATATCAACATATGGAAAACATGGAATCCTGTCCCGCATTCGGTAAGGAATGCATGAAGTGTGGAGAGAGGAACCACTTCATAGTGAAATGCAGGTCCAAGGAAGTTAAAGCAGCTGATTTAGAAGACGAGGAGGCCAGTGAAATGTACCAAACAGACGTAGCAGCCATGAAACTTGATGATTCACAACTGATCACACTGAAATTGAGTCTGGTAACTTCGTTCATTTCCAACCCAACGTAGGAGCTCAATGTAACGTGCTACCACTACATATTTACAAGAAGGCATCCCAACATGAAATACTCAAAAGGGTAACTCATAGTGGGGCATCGCTTGTCGCCTATGGGGGTTCCAAAATTAAAGTCATTGGTTGCGTCAGCATCCACGTCTGGAGAAACGAAAGGTCATTCCACTTAGATTGCCATTTAGTCAATAACGTGGTTATACATCCTATTCTTGGCATCAAGTCGTGCTTAGCTATGAACATCATCCAATACAAGGATAATGACCGGATACGTAGGCCCGCAACCGGAAATGCTTCAGTTTTTGCAGCAGATGCCCCATGTTTCCCGGTAACAAAAGAGGAACTCATGTCCAATTTCCCAGAGGTCTTTGGTGACGGCCTAGGCCAACTGGATGGAGAATACCAGATCTGGTTAGATGAAAATGTTTCCCCAGTACAGCACGCTCTGCGTCACATCGCAGTGGCATTAAGGCCTAAGCTCAAGGAAGCATTAAATGATTTGGAAGCACAAGGTGTCATAGCTCCAGTGACCATGCCCACCAGGTGGATCAGCTCAATTGTCACAGCACCAAAGAAGAATGGAAAGTTGTGCATATGCCTTGACCTTAAGGATCTGAATCGCGCAATACAGAGGGAAAATTATCAGCTTCCTACAGTTGAGGAAATTGCGACACGCCTCCATGGAGCCAAGGCCTTTACAATAATTATTATGGAAGTCAAAAATGGGTTCTGGCACGTCAGCCTTGATGAAGAGTCTTCATACCTGACAACCTTCCAGACCCCACTTGGACGCTATCGCTGGAAGCGCATGCCATTTGGTATCTCGTCAGCCCCATAAGTGTTTCAACGGAAAATGCACGAGCTGATTGAAGGCCTGATGGGTATTGAGGTTGTAGCCGACGACTTAATTGCAGTTGGCTATGGTGACACGTTTGAGGAAGCGGCTCAGGATCACGACAAAAATCTTCTGGTCTTCCTCCAAAGATGCAAAGAAAGAAAGGTCCACCTAAATCTAGAGAAGCTAAAGCTGCGACAGTCTCAAGTACTTTTCATTGGACACATTGCTACTGATCAGGGACTGCGAATAGATCCCACCAAAGTTAGATCCATTGTTGAGATGCCACCTCCTACAGACAAACTAGGAGTACAACGCCTTCTGGGACTGGCCCAGTACCTCGCCAAATTCTTTCCACACCTCTCCAATGCAACCAAACTGTTGAGGGACCTAATGCAGAATAACATACAGTGGGTGTGGGATGAACCACAGCAGACTGCATTTGAGAAGCTAAAAGAGATGGTTACGTGCACCCCAGTCCTATGTTACTATAATCTCAAGGAAGAAGTAACACTACAGTGTGATGTGTCCCAGTGCGGCCTTGGAGTGGCTTTGTTGCAGAATGGGCAGCCTGTTACATACGCCTCACAAGCCCTGACTCCAGCCGAGACACACTATGCCCAGATAGAGAAAGAACTGCTGGCAATAGTCTTTGCTTGTGATTGCTTTGATGCCTATGTGTATGGCTGAGATCTGGTAAATGTGGAAGTGGATCACAAACCCCTAGAGCCGATCTTTGTAAAATTCATTGGCATCAGCCCCCCAGCATCTCCAGAGAATGTTACTGCGTCTACAGAAATACAATCTGAAAGTGAAGTATAAGAAAGGAAGAGAAATGCTACTGGCAGATACCTTAAGTCGCGCCTTCCTGCCAGAGGTTAACGCCACAGAGTTCTCTAGAGAGTTGGAAGATGTACACCACCGTACATGGCTTCCAGTGTCCGTTGACCACTGGCAACAGCTGAAGAATGCAGCAGCAGATGACCCAGTACAGCAAAGGCTGCGTGATGTCATCAGAAGCGGTTGGCCAGAAAACAGAGCACAAGCTCCCGAATGTGTACGCCCTTACTTTAACGTGCGGCACGAGTTAACCATCCAGGGCTAAGTTATCTTCAAAGGTCAGCAGATTGTTGTTCCTGTAGTGATGAGAAAAGAACTCATGGAGAAGACGCATGCAACTCACATTGGTATTGAGGGATGTTTACGCCGGGCCAGAGAAACCCTGTACTGGCCACATATGTCCACAGAACTGAAAGAATACATTTCCAATTGCGAAATCTGTTTGTCCCATCGCAATGACCAAGGAAAGGAACCAATGCTGTCGCACAAGTTCATTGCACGACCCTGGGCTAAGGTTGCTGCTGACCTATGTAAATTTGACAACAGATTGTTGTTGGTTGTCTGTGACTACCACAGTAACTTTATTGAAGTAGTGCGCCTGAGCAGCATTACCTCTTGAGCTATAATCAAGGAGCTGAAAGCCACATTTGCGAGATTTGGAGTTCTGGACACCCTGGTTACGGACAATGGCCCGCAGTTTTCGTCTGCCGAGTTTTCTGTTTTTGCCAATTCCTGGATGTTCGAGCACAAAACATTATCGCCGGCCAACCCTCAGTCCAATGGAAAAGCGGAGAATGCAGTTTAGACTGTTAAGAATTTGTTCAGAAAATGCAAGGTATCCGGAACATCAGAGTTCCAAGCACTCTTAGACTGGCGAAACACACCCACTGTTGATATTGGAACAAGCCCTGCACAACGCCTCATGGGTCGCCGCTGTAAAACACTGCTACCTGTAGCAGGCTCACTGTTGCAGCCCAACTTTTCCACTGAGGAAGACACTTGCAAACTGATAGGCACCAAGGAACGGCAACAGCACTATTACAACAAGCAAACCAAACCCCTCGAACCAATCAGCGTTGGAGAAACAGTTCGAATGAGGCTTCCTGGTGAGAAAACATGGAGTCCCAGAACATGCACAGCCACAGCTGGCCCAAGGAGCTACAGGGTACAAGTAGGGAATATGGTGTACAGGAGAAATCGATGTCAGCTTATCAAGACAGGGGAACCTGAAGATATTCCACTGCCAGAGCTGATAATCCCGGATAAGTCAGCACCCATGAGTGCCAAAGCAGAGGCCCCTGCCCCACCCGAAAAGACCCCTCCATCCGAAGTTGGTCTTACACCGAGGAGGTCTCAACGCCAAGTCAAGCCCCCCGGTGGATCACAGACTTTGTCACTTCCTGATAGGAACTTGTCATAATGCCTTCATGTAGCAAGACTGTCTTGTTTCCTTACGATTTCCAGGAAAGGGGAAGATGTGACAAGTTGTGTGACTTATGTTTCATTATATAATCCTCTATATTGTGATTCTGCCAATCAAATATTGTATGCGTCATTGCTCAAGCATGTGCTTGCACACACTGTGGTCGAAGTCGGGCGTTTTCAGACGAGCTCTCAGCGTAGTGTCGCATTGTGATTATTACAATAAATCTTTGAACCTTCATTTGCCGTTTCTTTCAATATCATGGGCACAACAAATTGCACTAAAATTGTGCTGAAATCACACCTAGTTTACATGTGTGATTTTGAAGTTGCAACTTTGTGACAAATATTGCATCAAGTTGCACAACAAAACTTCCCTGTGTAAACAGGCCTTAATGCGAATAACTGCCTTTCATTATGGGTTCAGTAAATATTGAGCTATTTACTGACCTCATTGGAAATTAATTTAATTTATTCAATGAGTTGACTGAAATAAGTTAAATGTTGACTGACCTCCACTACAGTCTATCATTACAAGTGTCCTGTATCTTTCATAATTCAATCTGTGTTCTTCAGGGTCAGTTTCCATCAGAGGTCTACAAAAAAAAGAAAAAAGAAATCACTCAAGATAGCGACTTGGATTGTTGTTGAATGTTGTACAGAACACAGTTTTTGATACAGCACATTACAATGCACCAAGGTTTGCATGACAGACAACAAAGAACTAAATAAGATGTATATTTTCCTAGATGCCTGTTCATGGTTCCGTAATCAATAATCCCACGTCCTTCGTAAGCACTCCTGAAGTTTTCTCTTTTTCTGAACACTTTCTTGACAGAAAATATTATTTTAATAATAGCTGAACCAGTCCACCAAATGTTCGCAAAAAAGATTGGCAAAATTTTGTAAAATTATGAATAAAAAAACTGACTTAATTTCTTAATTTCTGAATTCTTACCCAATACTACTTGAAGATGGCTGTTCTGGGATAATATCCAAATGAGCTCTGACATCAAACCTGAAATAAGTAACATAATTTTTGCAAATCACAAGGTGCTTTCAATATTGCTTGTAGAGAGGTTATAAGAAACTTTAAGAATGCTAAAGAGAAAAAGTCCTTTCTGATAGGACAAGCTCCCATACAGGACCAAAGACTATCATCAGCATCTACAAACTGTATCTACTACGGTCATCTCTTCACTTATAAGGATTGCCACTAATGATGGCTATAATAATAATGACAAGGATGCAGATGATGAGAATTATATACTGAAAATAATGTTGGTAGGAACAATAATGGAAACAATGTTGAATCACACCGAATTCAGTTTCAGTTTCAGTTTCAGTTTATTTTTACCACTTATTGTTATTTAAAATAACAAGATAAATATGTGTTTAACTACAAGAGATGTTAAATAATCGATAAGAGAAAAGCATTAGGCGAGGATGCCCATATAGAAACCATTAGGGCTTATTCGGGCTACAGGTACCTCAAGAAAATACAACTATAAAATGATAATTTAGGCGTGTCTTAATTTGTAAGCACATTTAGGTTAAAAGCAAAAGCACAAACAAACAAACGAAATGAACAAAATAAGGGGAAGTCAGTTCAGGAGGAAAGTTTTTAATTTAGACTTAAATTGAGAAAAACTGTCAGCATTCTGGAATTCACTTACCTGTCAATCATATTATTTGAATCCCCTTGCCACGGCATCCTGAATATACAAAAATATTAATAATAATCCCAAATGCAACTGCATAATTGGGGCTGGTTGCTTAATAGAGGTAAGAAACAATAAAAGAACCCTCATCAGGACTTTGATTACTGGCCGCCTAATAGGGGGTGGTCGTTTAATAGGTGGCCTCTTAATAGAGGCAAAAAACAATAGAAGAGCCTTCATTTCATTGAAACTTTAATTACTGGCCGCCTAATAGGGGGTGGTCGTTTAATAGGTGGCCTCTTAATAGAGGTAAAAAACAAAAGAAGAACCCTCATAGGGACTTAAATTACTGGCTACTTAATAGGGGGTGACCGTTTAATAGGTGGCTGCTTAATAGAGGTAAAAAACAAGAGGAACCCTCATCGGGACTTGGATTATTGGCTGCCTAATAGGGGGTGGCGGTTTAATAGGTGGCCACTTAATAGAGGTAAAAAACAATGGAAGAACCCTCATCAGGACTTTGATTACTGGCTGCCTAATAGGGGGTGGCCATTTTATAGGTGGCTGCTTAATAGAGGTAAAAAACAATGGAAGAACCCTCATCAGAAGTCAAGCTGTTAACATGGGGAGCCCCTGCCCACAGCCCTGCCACCCCGAACACTAACTCATGGGGAAAACTGCTGGTCAGCATTGTTTCGAGTTTAACTTAGCCTAAATTACATTTAGCCACATTCAAAATGTTCAAAAACCTGTCACTAAAGTTTAGTGATCATTTTTAGTCATGCAGCAATTCAAATATGGCATGTTATTAAGTCATTTGAATTTTGGCAAATATCTGAAAATTTAAAGAACCTGTACTTGCATTGAGAAGTTATGCAATCTTGCACTTTGGTCTAAATTAGATCATTAGGTGTTCAAGTTGAAAATCTAATAATTATGCTCGCCTGATGGATCAACATTTGAAGGGGTGCCTGGCCAATGCCCTAAGTGGCTTTCGATATATTGCTAGAATCTCCTTACATATATCAAACTTCATTGGGCAGAGACTATGTAAAACAGTTGTATATACATACAAACTGAAGAAGAATAGTAAATATAGACGCTCAAAAGGAGAGGGCACAAACAGGACCCTCAGACCCAGGCGAGGTGCTCACCCCGAGGAGTATTATATAAATAAAAATACAAAAACTCTTAAAAAGTAAATAGTATAAATCCAGTTAATGACAAATAAAAATTAACATGTTGGGCGTGTGAGATGGACCATGTACAGGCCAGATCTACATCATAAACTGTTGTTAAGAGGGACATATTCCAAATTGCCTTGTATTCCCTTGTGAAACACAAGGAGAATTTGATGTTACATCAACAGTCAATTAGCGCCTTATTCAACAAGTATTTACAACATGCATGTTGAATGGTCCACTTTCAGCATTCAGCATAACATGACACTTGGACCAACATTATTTTGTTGAACAGCAGTGGTAACATTTTGTTTATCAACAAAATTTGTCAACATTTATCAACATTAAATGTTGACAAAAATTGACAACATTAAATTTTAATGTTGACCTGTGGATCGTTGGTTTTAGTCAAGAATCTTATACTCACATTACAGATTTACCATCCCCTGCTGCAGCTAACTGTGGGTCAATGTGGATTTTAAATTTTTGTCCGTAAACCCTGAGGAACTGTGTTGGGTCTAGTTTCTGAAAAAGAGCAAATATTGCCCTTTAAAACATTCCAGTTACCAGTATATGGGAAACAATTTGTGCACCGTTGCAGCCATACAGTATGTTCTACATTAAACATCCTTTTGTCTTTGCAGCATGTCTTGTTGCTGGAAAAGTAGACTAGACTTTTTTCTAACTCACTCTTTTTCAGACAAAATTAACTATTTTTAAGATGTATTACCCTGTTTGGTGGCACATACCTGTTTTGGCCAAATAAGGGAGTGACAGCCCCCCCCCCAATCCATCCACGGAATTTGAGGGCCTTTGTGTAACCAATCAGATTCCAGGTTTACCTTAAAAGTAGTCTGCCACTGCCTTATGCTAAGCTTAAGAGGCCAATTAAGCTATGAAAACTAATTTCTAGCCCAGGGGCAGGGGTGGGGGGTACTCCCTATAATGGCCTATATGGGAAGGCTCCACCCAAAAGGAGTACCTTTTTCATGCTCGTACCCAGAGTCCTCAGGCTTTGGCCAGCAGTTAGTTGCCAGGAGAGACTCTGGGATAATGGGAAAAAATCAAATTTTTTGATTGGCTGGCCCATAACAGTTTCCATTGTTTTACCCCAGATTTTCTGGGAAAACGGACTGCCGTTTTCCCAGTGTCTCCAGGTGTTCAACTGCTGACCAAACAGCCCGAGGACTCTGGGTACAAGATTGGTATCTGAAAGGGTAGGGATTCCACGAGTCAAAGTATACGAAAGAGTAGGGAAATCTGTCATTTAGGTATTTAAAAGGGCCTTTTATTAAATATTTTGAACTAGGTGTACCATTTGTCAATGGAAGGTGTACAAAATTGGTACCATTTGTCAATGGAGGGTATACGAAAGGGGTACCTTTTCTGTCAAAATTGGTATATAAAAGGTTAAGGGGTCGAACCTCGGGCAAAGCCTCCCCGAGTTAAATTGTTTTCAGTCCCCCCCCCCCCCCCGGATTTCTAGCTAAGTTACATATCCTTTGATTTCGTCGTCTTCAGTCCTCCTCCAGCGCAAAGGTCGCATTATTCAGGATTGTTACCTTCTTTACGTCAAAACTCTTCATCTATGATTAACGAATAAAATTAAAAAGAAATCCAACCATCCTTTCGTAGAAAGCCCTCCTTCTTTCTGCCCTCTTACGATAATCCACCATCATGCCTCTTAGTTTCCTCTCCTGCCTTCGCGCTTCTTGCCACATTTTTGCTCGCGTCCGTTTCTCAAAAAGTTGCCAGAGAAAACTGAACCTATACAGAATTAATCGGGAGAATCTGCGTCTCCAAATATCTCATTTTGAGGAAGAAATGCAATGCGTAAACGTAACACGTCCAGTTCCTTTGCTTCTTCACATTCTTTGAGTTTACGTTCTTCTTAATTTATGGCCAGCATGACTTCCCTTTTGCGCACATTCAGTTCGAAACCCAAAGGCGGGAAATTTCGATGCGTGGCACTTTTAAGTTTCAGGGATGGGATGGTAAGTTCAAGGAAAATGTTATACGATTCTTCCTCGGAAATTTTGAATCATTCTGAACCTGAGACCATTGCGAACTATTAGCTTCTCACTTTAAATACTAAGTTAGCTTTTAAGATGTTAAGTGCGGTAGGATAATGTTTGTAATTGTACTTTTATCAAATATTTTCTGGGGAGCCCACGGTCATTTCTTATCCCCGTTATCACGCAGCATGCCCGTGATAATCGCGTTATGATCACGCGGCAAGCTTCGTCGTGGTGGTGTGATGGCGAAGACTGCGAGATCGTTCGTTTGCCGATGGAAGCCTGGCGTTATACTGCGTTAAATGCGCAGTTTTTGAGCTTACAGGAAAAGCTGTTATCAACAATGCAAACTTCAAAGTAAGTACAGTTCTTGTATCTCGTTTATTGGAACAAAACTGTCTAATTACGCCGCGTAAATCTAGTGTCTCGTTTGCGTGCACGTAACGGCTTCATCTGTACATTTGCCACTTTTGACACGTTTACACTTAAGTTTTGTTAATAGTTTTAAGTTGTTTTGGCGGTCAAATTTGTACCTGTTATTTTACGTTATTGAAGCCGAAGCTCAATTTTATACGAAAACACTGCGCTTAGTCACATAAGCTTAACTTTGCCTTTAAATGCGTTCGTGGAAAATGTTTGGCTGTCGCGTATTTGCACGCTCTGTGAAAAATACCTTTGTCTTTCACGAAACACGCTCTCACTCAACTGCATGCTTGGAACCTAGCGGTTTTCTGCCGCTTTATCCAGTCTATAGAGAGAAATCTTCTTGGTGTTTTATTGATGTGATTCTGGAAACCAAAAGCTCTCATCAGCTGAAAATTGTTTGAAAGTGAAAATGTCAAATGTTAGACCCGGATGTCGGGACTGGGACTTCGGGGGGTCAGGAACGCGGGATGTGGAGGTGGAAAAGTTTTTTTTTTTAACAGCAACCAAACCATTAATTGGAAGTTACAGGTTTGAATCATGTTTAGAGAACTCTAAATTTCTTTCTCCAAAATGTCATTGACACTAATTCAAAACTCCCCAAACTTATATACACTGCTACACTCCCGGTACCTTGAGATCAAACATGAATGATGGTATACATGAATGAAGTAGGACAGACAACAGTACTGGGAACTATGTTCCCTACTCTATGCGATCAGTGTGTGGGTTCTTTTACGTCCCCTTCAAGTTTTACGTGTAGAGGTGAAGGAGGCACGGCCAATGGCTTGACGTCACTGCCCATTGACGTGATCATTTGGTCTGAGGCAGCTTTTGATAACACAGTCAGCATGATGTTATCAGTTATTTTAAGACCTTGGTTATTGGTCCGGTCTGGGGTTTTGACCTGCCACCTTCTTCTCAGCAGTCTGATGCTCAACCAACTTAGCCAACCAGGCAGCACTATCTTAATATGTGATAATGAATGTATGATTTTCATATATTTGAACTGTGGATTAAAGAATGAATATGTGAACAATCATTGCAATTATCAACACTACTTAAGCAGCAGTGAAAATAACGCCTGAAAAAAATTTCAGGCTTGTATGGGCAGGCTTTAGTTTCACTGCTGCTTTACATGGAGTCTTATTTCTTCCTCCCTTGAGAAATTATCCTGGCTTCTGGTCACTTGGCATTTGCCGGCAATTTTAATTGCTGCAATACAGGGCTTGAGACTAACGGTGGCCAACTAGAAACTTCTGTTTTGGCTAGTGGATTTTGTGCTTCACTAGCCATTTTGGCTAGTGAAAATTTCTAAGCACTGGAGGACCAGAGGGAAACCAAATGAAAATTAATGTACCCGACGTAAGAATTTTGGATTTGACTGGAGTAAAAAAAATATGGTACATTCTAACATCTAATTTAAAAGTATGTTAGTTTGGTTCCTAACTACATTAAATTTGTAACTACAGTGACTCTTCAAGTTGCTGTATTTCAAAGAATTTAATTTACGGGTGAAAAAAATACTGTTTTATTATAAAACGAAATGCAAAACATACGTATTTTTAATAAGCTGATAAGCTGTATTTAGGTATTGTGGTTGAAACAAAGTACCTGACTGAAACTGCTTGACAGGATTAATGTCTGGCAAACAAGTCTGGCTAGTGAATCAAACCTCTCACTAGCCACTAGGCTAGTAAGCTGAAAAGTTAGTCTCGAGCCTGCAATAATTTATTATTAAGCCATAAAACTACTGTCAATGGGATTAGACCAATATTTTCATGTTTTCCTTAATGTGTAACACTGCATCCGTAACACTGCATCACAATACTCCTTTAACTGGTGATGCTTCTTTATTTTCTTGTCAGAGATAACAATTCAGCATGTATTGAACCAATGGACAGTGACCACAACCACAGTATCACTAACTTAAAGACGGGAGCAAAGCGAAGAGCAGCTGATGATCTGCAAAATGAAATCTGTCAGGTTTGGTCACAGTTTTGTGTGCTATGTCATACATGTGCATTCATAAGCAGATTTAAGATTTTGACAGACTTGTACTGTCCTAAATGGTGTACACTTGCGTACTAGACAACAAAATTAATATTCAACGAGATTGCTTTACCAGTGAGACTTTTTCATTGCTGCGTGCACTGAAGAAAAAGTTTATCCATCTTGAAGGATAGTGTCCTCATTCACCTGGAGAGAACAATAATGCTACATGTAGCGCAACATAAACCAGTAAAACATGTTCTAAAAGTATGTTAACCATTGAAATTAAGGTATGGTTCAAAGTTAAACCAGATAAGCAAGAAATTTTGAGCTAGTAATAATGCATAAATTTTATAAATTTCAAGTGTAAATTAAACGTTATCTCAAATTTCTGTATGTTTAGGAAATAAACAGCAGACAGACTAAATGTTTCTCAAGTGAGTTTGTGTGGCTTTAACAAAAATTATAGTGAGCCATTGAGCTAATAAAATATTTTCACACTCTTGAAATTGCAGAAGAAACAAGCAGTGAACATGATGTGTTGAAGAAGATGCCCCATCTAACCTTACAAAACTACAAGAACAGTAGAAAAAAGACAACATATTTTGAAAACCAGGAATTCTCCCCAGCTTTTATTCCATAAACTTATTACTAGTGATCTAAACCTGTAAAACAAGCATGTCAAGTCAGATGTTAATATATAAATTAACTTATCATTTTCTCTATTTTTCTATAACTCTGAGAGCTCTTGAACCATGTTACTTAATACTTTCAAGTTGTTGAACATTTTTGAACTTGTTGTACTGTTAATTATTGTAAACAGAACTCCTTATTTTGTGAACAGATATACCACAAAAGTCATGCTTATTTTTGTTTTCAGTTAGCTATATTTAATACACAATATCCACAGGTTATCAGACTTGGGATAAAACCTTGTAAGGCTGTAAGAGGTGTATATTTTGATATGGATACTCAATTTGCACTTGAGTCATGAAATATGAACTTTTTACAATGCAAATAAATAACAAAATAACAGTAATAATAATTATTATTGTGAGCAATAAAGTGAAATTTAAACTTGGAATTAAGATTCAGCTGTGCAATTTTATAAACTGGGCAGTATATTAAGGCTGGATTAGAGAGGATGCAAGTGCATCCTATGTTTTAGAGAAGACCCAATGTCCACATCTCAATAGCATAACTCTTTATTTCTTGTCAAATTTATATATCTTAGCTTAGAGGCACAACTGAATGGTTCTAAGTCAAGACGTCATAGAAATACAATGTACGAGATGTGAAATTTGCCAATTTTAATGTGGAAGTGTTTTGTTTTCTTTTTCCATGAAGGACAATGTGACATAAGGGAAAGAAAGAGCTAGGGAAAAAATCTTTCTAAGAGCCCTAAGTGACTTTTGATCAGCTGTTACAGGTGTAGATTCTCATTCCAAATTGCCTTTATTTACTTTTAACACAAAGTGAGAATTTGACTGAACATCAAGAGTCACTTAGGGCTTTATTCCATGCACCCCTTCACACATTGACATTTTCACCTTTAACTAATGATTTACCGTGTGACCACAACACCATCAAAACCTCTGCCCATGCCATCCAAATTATAAAAATTATAATTATTTTTCATAATCTTTACTTCTGAAAATGTGGTGAAACCCAATGAAGCCAACATGGTGACTCAAGACACAATATTTTTCACACTACTTTGGAGTACTTTCTGCTTGCTCTTCTTGCCCAATACCCTACAAAGCAGCGTGTTCACAGACTAATGTAATCTGGCGAACACAGTTTCAGTTTTTCAACGCTAGGCCCTATTTTTTTCGCCAGCCTTGAATGTGTATTATTTTATCTGACAGGAGAAGTTTAGTAAAAAGGATGAAAAGCCTGCAGGAACATGGACAACCAATACTAGCCTGAAATTAGATGTGTATACACAGACAGAGTTCTCATATGTAACAGACAGCTATAACAAATCTTTGGTAAGAGAGGTCATCTCATGTCTCAATAGAGGAATTTGTAACAGCCTAGCTATGTAACCAGGGTTGTCACTAATTTTTGTCAGTGACAAAAAAAATAATTAAGGCTTGCACAATTACTGGAAGACCCAGTAGATTACACTGGGGACTGTAAATAATGTCATTTATTATATGACCAGCTCTTTTAGCGGTCAAGATGAATCAATTCTCCTGCTGTGATTGGCTACCCACGATGTCAAGATGGAGCCATCTTGACCGCTCGGGATAGCCCGTTCATCCCGTGTTTTACTGTCTTTTAATAGCGTCCTTTGAGTCATTTAATAAATCCTTTATTGACCAAGCTTGCTCGGTCAAGATGGCGGGATATTGGTCACGTTCTATTTTTGCGTGTTTATGGACCTCGACTTCGTCTTGGTCCATAAACTCACAAAAAAAGAACTTGGCCAATATCCCGCCATCTTGACCTCACGCTTGGCCAATAACCCATAAAAATAGAAACAGAAATCCAAAGTGGCGGGAGGCAGACCAGTTGGCTATTTACAAGCATGGCTGAGGAGTTGAACTCAGGACTACCATAAAACAACACCAGCTAGTGGTCAGAGAGGGAGGGACTTGAAAACGGGACCACCATAATTATTATGTTTTTTTTTTTGTCATGGGGACAGGTGCTTAAATTAAGGCGGCTCTGAATCTGCTCCTACAAATTTTTTTAACTGTGCAAAAAGTTGTATTTTTATAATGCTAATTATTTCACAAGTCAATAAAAAATGGAGGTCACCAAGCTAGTTTTTGAGTAATTAATAATAATTTAGAACTTATATAGCACATTTTCCATGTGTATATGATCAAATGCGCTTTACAAGCAGACGAAATTGGAATTTGGAAATGTTGGTTTTTGTGGAGATGGGAAAACCGGAGAAAAACCTCTCGGAGCAGAGAAGAGAACCAACAACAAACTCAACCCACATATGACGTCGAGTCCGGGAATCGAACACGGGCCACATTGGTGGAAGGCGAGTGCTCTCACCACTGCGCCATCCCTGCTCCCTTAAAGCTAAAATTGGCTTAAAGCTAAAATTGGTGATATTTCAAACAGATTATAGTGTTGCTATGGGAACCTATTATGTCAAAAAAAGTTTCCTAACTTGTTCACCAATGACGTGGCATATGTTTGATATCACCATCAAGGTAACAATTTACAAAGGTTGGTAGTAATGATCCATCAATTGAAAACAAAAGTGCTGAAAAATTCTGGAAACTGGTGTGAGCCACCTTAAACAACCTCTCTCAACTACTACTACTACTACTACTACTACTACTACTACTACTACTACTACTACTATTACTACTACTACTA
Organism: Pachyseris speciosa; assembly: GCA_016490735.1. NCBI lineage: Eukaryota > Metazoa > Cnidaria > Anthozoa > Scleractinia > Pachyseridae > Pachyseris > Pachyseris speciosa. The sequence continues at coordinate 325,501 of JAEMWC010000345.1, forward strand.
CTACTACTACTACTACTACTACTACTACTACTACTACTACTACTACTACTACTACTACTACTACTACTACTACTACTACTACCACTACCACTACTACCATGACTACTACCACAACTACCACTACCACTACCACTACCACTATGATTACTACCACGACTATCACTACCACTACTACCACTATGTTAATATTACGGCTAAATTTCTTTCCCCAGTCCTATGTCAGTGATATGGTCCAAGCAAACAGCAAAAAGTTGGAAAATATTGAAAAGTTTCTGGAAACACTGGGCTGCAAGATTGAAGGCTTTCTGACAGCTGGCAAACCAGGGATTGAAAACACCATGGTAAAGAAGAAGAACACAGAGTTGGTGGGTGATTTTATTATCAACTTACTGATTCATGGCACATATGTATAGACCTTATTCCAATATGGCAGCCAATTTATTTATGTTCTTTTGTTGAATGTTAAGTAGCAATCTTGGACTTGTCAACATGTACAAACTAGAAATAAGAAAGAGGTCAAGAGTGCTAATTAACATACAAGTCATATAGAAGAGGAGTAAATTTAAATTTAAACTCATCACCAAAAGAGCCAGGCTGAACTTTGATGGCAAGGAGGTACCCATGGCAACCCTGTGAATGGCCACCACCTGACACCATCACACTGAACAAGTCAGTGGTGTACTTACCTAGTACTTACGATAGAGAAGGGGGGAGAGAGTGCAAGCAAAAACAACGCAGCAGGAGAAATGCAAACTGCAGCCATGCTAGGGTGAACAGAAAATGACCTTTGGATGAGCAACATGATGAAAACAACTGCATGAAGATGTCACAGCATGCCCCTGCTAGAACTCCCGAGCAACCCCTGTGTCCAGTGCACAGGAAGACTGCTGATCGGCATTGTCTCAAGCTTAAAGTGCACATGAATCGAAATTTCAAAGCTAGTTGTTTTTCTCCAGTATGAAAATAATGGTGTTTTAAGAAACAGTTTGAGGGGAAAATAATTATTTGCTAAAAGTTGCAGGAACTTATTTTAAAATGCGGTGAAAGTTTCACTACCGGGGCTGCCAGCTGTGCAAAACTTTCCATGTTTAAGCTTTTTTTCCTTCTCAGATATGTTTCATGCTTGATCATAACATGTGAATGACATCTCAGAGACCTTTTGACTGCGTGCAAAATGTCTCAAATTTTAGGCCACTGCGGGAATTTTTGAAACCCCACAAATGGTGAATCCTTGTTACAAAAAGGGGAAAAACGACTGAAAATGAAATATGGGGATTATAAGCTATCTAAAAATGTAAAAGAAAGTGGTACAGTTGAACCTCGATTATCCAGACCTCAATTATCAGGATTTTTCGATTATCCAGACTTGCTTAGCTGGTCCCAGTTTTTCATGAATATTATTTAGCCATATTTAAGATCTGCAGCAAAACTTTTCCCCTTCAAATTAAGTAATGAAACTCCAGTTCAAACTGAATTTGTTTTGCTTCAAAACACAAATCTGTATGTGTTTTGAGCTCACATGCACCATGCTACTGCATTGGATTTCAATGAGCTCTGATGCTCAGGTTTTCTTTGTTTCTAAGTGAAATTTCACACTCCACTCATTCAGTCATTCAGTTTTAATTTTGGCTCATTAATAGTATTCACATTTTCGATTAATCTAGACTCACCATTATCTGGACTATTCGGCTCAGTCTCAGTGAGTCTTGGTAATCAAGGTTCGACTGTAGTTAATTTTCGATTCATGTGCACTTTAACTTAATTATTTTTTGGAATAAGGCTCTTTAGAAGCATGTGACCTAATTGGATGTTCAAGGAATATGGGTGGGTGGGTGGGTGTATTATGCAGTGACATTGAAACCCTTACCCCTTACCAGACTGTCATCAGCTACATTTTGCAACCATTTCTAGACTAGATAATGAAAAATCCACACCCAGCTATCCCAGATATATGATTTTCAGATTAAATTTCTAGACCAAATTCTACATGCCAGGGATTAGTTTCGTAATAAATCATATTCTATTATCCTCCAAACCTCCTAAATTTCTTTAAAAACTTTCTTTTCACAGTGGCACATATCATTGCATCTTATATTTGGAAGACCGCCTTTTCTCAATGGACAAGCACTCCAATGCTGCTAACATGAAATTCTTTCAAGTCCAACTTGTTATAAAACAAGTAAAAATAAATCTTTCATAGGCTAGATTTGTGAGCAGTCTGTTCCTTCTCCATAGTTTTGTTTTGCAAATTAGATTGGCGCTTGCCTCTTGAATTATGGGCGCAGAGGGAAGGAAGAGCAAAGAGACTGCAGAGGGTCTTGTGATCTTCAGAATTTCTGCTGTGGATACCTCTTTGATTTATACTAATCAGTCAGTCATACGTTTTTTCTCCCTCTCCCCAGGACTTCCTGTTTTCTTTTCCAATTTGCATACTTTGTGTCCTTTTGTGTGTGTAATCTGAGGGCAATTAAATTTAATTGTGATTGCTTGTAGTCATTTCGAAGGCTTGCTACAGGCTCTGTCTCTGTGTGTTATTTTGTTGAAACAAATTTTGTTGAAACAAATTTTGTTTCAACAAAATAATGCACAGAGACAAAACTTTCCTACTTTTAGCATTTTTACTTTGCCTTCCATCTTTGTTTAATACCAATTCTGTTGTTACAGTTAAAGCCAAATGAAGGAATGTAGTTTGGTCACTCTGCAGTTAGTACCAGATCAACAAACAAGAACAAATAAAAGAAAACGAATCCTGAATTCAGAAATTAGTTTGACTTGTTTTAACCCTTATAAAACTTTCTTATGTGACTTTCAGATGTCTTTAAGGCACCCAGTAACACCTGAAGCAGACAGTGGGGTGTCAATGTCCACAGCCAGTGTGGCAGGAGGAAGCCCCAGGGACACCAATGTTCCAGCAGATAGCACCAAGTCACCCAGCTTGTGCCTTTCCCCTGGGCTGAGTCCTTTAACCTTGCGCACAGACAGCCCAGTTATTGTAAACAATTCTGTTAATTGGAGCCAAAGCTTTCAGCAGGGATTAGATTCCACAGGGAAACCAGTACAACAAGGGATGCAGCCCAGGTTTGTGACATCGTCACCGGGAGGAGCTGAGCCAGTTGCCAGGCCTTTTGTGTTGGAAGGGAAATTGGAGGCTCTGTCTAGAGGACTGGAGAGAGATGAGTTGGGGTGTGCTGACTCTAATGTAATTGTTCCTGTGATCATATCCCTTGGCGACAAAAATAAGAAGAATATCACAACAGAGATTCCCTTACAGGATATTCTTAATGGTGCTGTCTGCACCTTGGAAGGTAAGCCATGTATTGACATGTTGGTATGCCGTGTCTGAGCTGAATTGGAACCAACCGAACCACTTGAGCTCCATTTCTTGAATGTCCGATAACTTACTGAGCCTATTTATGTGCATTGTTTTTTTACCTGCATGTTTTATTGAATAGTGCCAACTTTTACTTCGTACTTCCCACCGTTTTACACGAGATCGCGTTTCTGCCCAGCAACGTTGTGCACATGAAGTACTTTTTGGGCCTCACTAGGAGAAATGAACCCCAACAAATTGAGGGCCAGCCAAGGGGAAATGGTGCAAGGTTTCTCCCATGTGTGATGTACCAGAAGTGGGAGCTATCCAAAGAAAACTGCAAACGTTTTTATATTCATGTTTTCTTTATATTGCCACTAAACAAAGTGAAATGAAAATACAGCAGATAGGTTTTGCTCTGGACCCTTTGATTATTTAACCCAGTGTTGATTACATTTTTTACAGATGGTACATATAGATAACATATCATTATGATCATCATCACCATCGCCATCACCATCATCATCATCACCACCATCATCATCATCACCATCATCATCACCACCATCATCATCATCACCACCATCATCATCATCATCATCATCATCATCATCACCATCATCATCATCATCATCACCATCATTGTCATTCATCGCCATCACCATCATCATCATCACCACCATCATCATCATCACCATCATCACCATCACCACCACCATCACCATCATCATCATCACCATCATCATCATCATTATGATCATCACTATCATTGTCATTCATCATCATCATCACCATCATCATCATCATCACCATCATTGTCATTCATCGCCATCATCATCATCATCATCATCATCATCATCACCATCATCATCACCATCACCATCACCATCACCATCACCATCACCATCACCATCATCATCACCATCATCGTCATTCATTGCCATCATCATCATCATCATCACCATCATCATCATCATCACCATCATCACCATCATCATCATCACCACCACCATCACCATCACCATCATCGTCATTCACTGCCATCATCATCATCGTCATCACCATCATCATTATCACCATCATCACCATCATCATCATCATCATCACCATCATCATCATCACCATCACCATCATCATCATCATCATCATCATCATCATCATCATCATCATCACCACCATCATCATCATCATCATCATCATTTGTCGTCGTAGTCCTCATCACCGCTATCGCCACCATTAAGTTTTGCTCCCCCCTTGTTTTTTCCTTTTTCTTATTTCTTATTTATTTATTTTGTTTTTGTCTTCTTGTTAGGTTTTCAACACCTGCGTTATTCACAAGGCTATTGGTTTGGAGACAGGACCAACCCCCTGTCACGAGTCTGGTTCTGTGGGGATACCAAGTTGTTGAGTCGCGCTGAAGCTTCCGGTTCGAATCCTGCCAAACTTTCTCTCAATTTACTGGAGGCGTTGTTCAGTAGAGCCGAGATGGCGGCGTCAAACATTAACGGAGCACGTGGTCGGGAATTGCTTGATCCAATCAAAATAAAGGCCATTCAAGGTGAGTACAAAGTCAACTTTACTGCTACTTCAAGCCGTCTTTACTGTTCACAAGAGAAACTTAAGTTTGCAAACTCCGGTTGGCTTGGACAAATCCTAGTGGCAATGGTGTTGACATACTGTTGGCAATGAAAAGAACTGGAGCCGGACAAGATTTTAAGGCAGGGTGTCAACAAGGAATTCCAACGGGTCAAAGTCGCATTACTCCTACCAAACCATTATAAATTTTCTATTAATTTTTCATGTCATATAGCTGACCTTGTAGGTTTGTTTATTTTGACTTGAGATCCCCTCTTATCTGAAACACTGGTTTTCCTCCAGCACGAAAATGCCCTTGAAAATGTTGGCTGGACATCGATTTTCAAAATTTTTTCAAGTGTGTAAATCTAAGAAACACACACAGAGGTTCTCTAACGAAAGGGTTGATCGTGTGAAACCACAGGATTGTCAACACAATGTTTCGATGTAAAAGCGCTGTTACTATGTTGAGTTTACCAGTTTATCCGTTCATCGCTATTGCAGCAACTTCATGCAATTCGTTAGGGCGGCTTTCTTCTCATTGTCGTAAAACAGAAAGCATAACAGAAGCAAATAACGTGATAAACCAACACAAAACTGAAAAACCTATTTCAAGCGCTGGAGAACGTGCGTAATCCCAAGCTGCGCTTCAGCGCACAGTGGGACGAGTTTCTTTGAAGCGGCAACCGGAGCTCGACCAACTGCGTTTCTGCGGATAATAAGCGAGTAGCCTTCAGAGCGGGGGAAATTCTAATTTCTTGAACCGCTCCCTTGAGAAACCCAGTGTTCCTGAATATGTTACAGCAACTAAATTGGCACAGCTAAGAACAAGGAAAGCAAAGGCCTGCGGCTCGATGAATATACCGTGTCAAAATAAAGTTAACATACATACTTACACACATACATACATACATTCACGAATTCTTCGAGTGTTCTTCCAACATCCCTCGTGGTTTATCAGCCTATAAACCATAGAAACTTGTGGTATATTGCTTAATTAGATCACTGGTTACTCTAGTGTAATTATGTTGCATATTGGCTGTACCGCATTACACTGTAGCTGGAATCCCCGGTTACTTTAGTCTATCCCCAGCTACATCAAAAATTAGTGACAACCCGAGCCTGCGTCTCGGACAAATTACTACCAACTTATGTTTTTTTCCAAGTACTATATAAGGGACTGGGGCGGCTTTAGAAGAAGGTATGCATTAGGAAAATAAGTAAGCAAGCTTTCTTTTGTCTTTAGCTCACATAAATTACAAGTTTCCAATTGAACCGGATAAAGAGGACATGAGGTGGCGCTTCATAAAGCCGAGGATTGACAGCAAATGCCGCGCACAGCGCAGAATGCAACGCGAACAGCAAGCCAAGCTCGAAAGTTCTCCTCGGACGGATAACTCCGAGCGGATGTTCCGTAACCGTGTGCCCCGATTAGACCCAAGGGAAAAAGACAAACTTTTGTACGGTTATAGCAGATCAGCGGACCTTTACCTTTCGAGCTCTGAGCCTCAAATGGGCGTGGATAGTTTTCAGGGGACGACGGCGGTTGATGAAAGCCAGTTGAGAGAGGGGAATCGTCCAGAGCAACTGCAAACGAATGAGGCGATTGTGGAGATAAGTGGGACATCTGTAACTGTTGAATGAATCCATTGTTTGAATAGCGTGGTATATCTGTGGCCATTGAAACAAACTAATTTACACTGGCAACCTGTGGATGCTGTTGTAGCCTTTTGGACAGGGACACCTTGTACAGACAAGTGGGATCCCTGTGATTGTGAAAAAAAAGTTGCCATAAAGATAAGTGAGATGCCCATTGCTAAGTGATGCCGTTGTTGGTTTGAGTGACTTGTGTAGTAAATATCAGTGGGGTGCCTGTGCCTGTTAAATGGACATTCGTGTCACATGGGACAGGTCTCAAGAAACGGCTATTAGTTGAGAGATTATGACGTAAAATAGCACTTACTTTAACAGCAAATGTGCATGTCCAGCCGTTTTTGAACCCTGGAGCCCCTTTTTTCTTGCCATAGCGTTTTCACAGGCCAATTTATTTTTAAATTGAATTTCCCGCGAATATCAGACTCCCGCAGGTGCCCCGATGACATCGCAATTATCTGCACATGCGGTTGTTTTGTGGTGCTTTCGTTCCTGTTGCCCTCATCGTTGCCCTTTTTCGCCGGAAAACAGTCTAAAAGATCAGCCTGTAAAAAATGTCGTGTGGCTTAGCATGGGAGTTGTATGGCTCCTCGTGGAAGAAACCAATGATGGATTTAGTTACGGTCGTAGTTTTACTCTACAGTGTCAAACGCTTTATTTTCAAATCTGTGCTCTCACTTTGATAATAGCATAAAAGATACATGGAATAAGAAGAAAGAAAGAATTTTAAATTAATGAATTTCACTTATTCATGTTACGGTTGTGTTCTTTTTGTCCTGGTCTTTGCGTGAGTTTGGAGATGACGTTGTAATGCCCGAAAGCAGAAACCGTGCGCGAACATGCTTGCTCAACGCTGGATCAAGATAGATCATGATCAGTCCCGAGAACTACTGCAAGGATCAAACAACGTGGAAAGACGTTCTGGTTATAGTCCTTGTGACGATATGAAACTCACTGTTTTTCCTATGTATTACACTTTTTAAAATAGCGTTGCTCTCATTTTAGCTTGGCCATTTACATATGAAAAGCACAGAGCGGCTGTCAGAGGCGCCTCGTATATGTCAATATGCTTTCGGTTCGACCTTGTTGAGCTGCGCCCTTGCTGTTCTTTGCGAGGACGATTGTCATTATCATCATCATCATCATCATTATCATCATCGTCATCATCATTATTACTGAGGTTTGCATCAACCTCAGCCTCGCTTCCACTTAAAAGCTAGGTCACTGAGCATTGTGAAATAGGTTATTATTATTATGGAATTTTATCGTTGACTGTTTAAGAAGCAGGTAAGTCAATAATCAACCAGCACCCCATTGTATATATATAAACCTAGTTGTTGATCGAAATGAAATTCCTTTGGGCGTCCGTTGTTGCACAGATATCTGTTGGAAAAGAGTTCAATACGAGTTAATGAAAATTACTCTGCTAAATAGTTTTAAAGTTACTGTGTTTTTTGCAACACGTGTTTCAATAGATAGATCCTAAGAACAAGAAATAAAAGATAAGGAGATAATGCTACTGGTTGTCAGGTTCAGCTGCTCAGTGTATTAACGTGTTTATTGTGCGCAAAAAAATGATTTAAAACACGTGCAGCCTGTTGAAACCAATTAGTGCAAACCTTGAGTTTTTTTTTTTCAGCCACTAAGAAGCAAAACAAAAGTTGGTTGATTTGCCGTGCGTTTTCCCGCACTTTGCACCATGAAGTTGCATATTTAACCGCACTTGCCACCGGTGGCCTGTTTTCCAGCGCTTGGCACCGGCTGCACGTTTTTGTTTCTAATTTTGATTGGCTCATTGCTTTGTTTATGCCTGCTGTGATTGGTCAGATGTAAGTAACTGCTTTGGTTTTGTTTATGAGGTTATGACAGGTTATGACGACCTCTCGATAAGGCCAGCGATGTTTTTTCATGTTTTCGTTTGCGGGTAAAGGCATGCGTCTATTCTCTGAAATTTTGAGGTGACCGCTGAGGCTTATTCATCAGACGCTTTTGTTTTTCGCTTTCATTTGACAAGGTTTCTTTTAACAGGGAATTTTACGAAAATTTGCCAGTTTTAAACGGAAATACTCTAGGAAGACAGAAATATCACACGTGCTAAAGACTGTCGCTAAGGGTTCTTTGCTATTTGACAATCCACGCACTTTATAAAAGCAACAAAAAGATGTCAGAGGTCGCCAAGAAATATCCTATAAAGTTTTAATGGGAATACGAAGTAAATGTCGTGTAAACAAAGCTAAAGTAACAACGTGTTTCACGAAAAGAATGAAAGATTGGAATGTAAAGGTGCTTGACGGTACTGAGATATCTTGTCCTTAGCTGTGAGTTTTCAATTCTGAAACTTTGAGAGTTTTCTTTATTCTGTTATCAAATCCAGCGTGCTGACATCACGGACAAACAAAGAAACAAGAAAGTTACCCGGGCAATAACAGGAAGAGATGGAATCCTGCACGGGAAGCCAAACAATATGGCCACCAGAATTCTCGCCACTCGGGCGCGTTTTCGATGATTTATGGACGTGATTTGATTGGTTGGCTTCAAGTAAATATAATGCCTCAGTTGAATACTGAAAAACCTAAATGTGACAAAAAGACATACTGAAAAACTAACAACCATCGAAAGAGCTACAAAGTAGCTTTCATTTGAAAGGTCAAATGTGAGCATTTCGTCCTGAGAAACTCAAAAGTAACTTCTACAAAGGCTTGATGGACATCAAACTCGAGTATTTCCCGTACACAATCTAAAATTCAAAATTTCTTTGTGCAGCAAAATAAAAGGCATCGAGGCCAAGTTCTACGTAGTAGTACACCACATAAGTGCATAAACCGCGCCACAGGAGAGTATTGCTCATTTTTCTTTCCTTATGATAGTGACACTAAGGATTTGATTTACAGACTCGAAAGTTAGAACCACCTTGTACCGCATAATAAACAGCACCACAGGAAAGTACTGCTCAGTGGCTTTCATTTGAATGGTCACACTTCAGGATTTCATCCTCAGACTCGAAAGTTAGAACCACCTTGTACAGCATAATAAACAGCACCACGGAAAATTGCTGCTCAGTAGCTTTCATTTGAATGGTCACACTTCAGGGGAACCCAACGAGCCAAATCAACCAAAAGTTATACCTTAACGGTCTGTTTAAAGTGATGTTTTCGTTAGCTAGAAGGATTTGATTTGTTCGGATTCCTTAGCTGAAATTTTAGATGCCCGAAAATGCAAGGGAACAAAATTTTCCTTTGTGAAAATTCTAGCTAAAATGAACTTTCCACGAACTTTCTAGGGAACTAAAGATCAAAGGCGAACTACCCTCCACCGAACAGATATCTACCGAAACTTGTCGTTCTGTGCCCCTGACACTTTAGGATTTCATCCACAGACTCAAAAGTTATAACCACCTTGTACAGCATAACAAACAGCACCACGGGGAAGTACTGCTCAGTAGCTTTCATTTGAATGGTCGCAATATAGGATTTTATCCACAGACTCAAAAGTTAGAAACACCTTGTACAGCATAATAAAAAGCACCACAGGGAAGTACTGCTCAGCAGCTTTCATTTGAATGCTGACACTTTAGGATTACGTCCACAGACTCAAACGTTAGAACCACCTTGTACAACATAATAAACAGCACCACAGGAAAGCACTGCTCAGTATCTTTCATTTGAATGGTCACACTTTAGGATTTCATCCACAGACTCAAAAGTTAGAACCACCTTGCACAGCATAATAAACAGCACCACAGGAAAGCACTGCTCAGTATCTTTCATTTGAATGGTCACACTTTAGGATTTCATCCACATATTCAAAAGTTAGAGCCACCGTGTACAGCATAATAAACAGCACCACGGGAAAGTACTGCTCAGTAGGCTACAGCACAGAAGTGAAAAATAGATTGCCTTGGGGACAAGAATAGTCTCTCTGTTCTAAGCATTGCGGTTTAAAAGAATGTGAACAGTTTGTCAAAATCAGGTGACTGATCGGCCGCACGTCGAAGTTTCAGCTTAGTTCAAGCATTCTTAACTTCACACTGCCTTAACCAATATCATGACCTTTCGGGTTGCAGTCACGGAAAGGCTTTAATACTTTAAACAAGATTGCCCAGTATCGTGTATTTTAAACAGAAAACCAAGGGATAATCTCTGGAGAGAAGTATTACTGGGGAAAGAGTAGCCGAGTGTTCTTTTTCGTGAAACTACCATTCTCTACTTAAAGATGTAGACGATCAACGAATGTGCCACCATTTGCTTTCAGAAAACATCACGTACGGCGGGGCGACACAAGTTAGTTGTGAACTGGAACACGTTTTCTTTATTCAACGCGGAAAGTTGTTGCAAAAGCCCAAGTAACTCTGACCATGAACTGTTAAGTGTGAGAGGATAGAGGAATCAGGGTACACCTTTCTCCGTTTCCGCTTCTTAACATTCCACCCTTTTCCGGCGGCTCGCTCTTGTGGTTTTGGTTATTTAAAGACATTGCACCCCTAGGAAATTCTTTTGTCTCTCCCAATTTTCGTTGATACGTGAAAGATGCAATCATCTCCTTCGAGATCATCCTGTCCGTTCCAATTCACGACTCCCTGTCCTAGCCTCACCCCCATAGTTTTTTTATTGCGCATTGCTAACTTTTTTAAACACCTTCACAATAGCACATTAACACACCCACAACCTGTTTTGATCGCACTGTTTTACACGTAAACCACTTCATACTGAACTCAGTAGATTTTCCGAAACTAATGTGAAATATTTTAATTTCTATTACAAATGTCTAATTTTCCAGAATCGGATTATTAAAATGTGTTTAATTGTTTCAAAACTAACAGTAATGGTTAAACGCACGGTGAATATTTTTTTAATATCCTACTAGTCGACACCATCGCCTGATGAAGACCAGCAGTATAGCGGTCGAAACGTCGCGATCCACATCTTTGTGACTCAATTGTGAGACAAAAGATTAACTCAGCTATCAATATCCTACTTGTCTGAAAGACATTAAGAAAAAATATACTTGACATCGGAAAGCGTGTTCAGAAGCGCTTTCTCAGCTTATTGTAATGATAAATCATGTTTGTTTTATCTTTCAGATGAAAGCGCAGCATATCTAAAATACTTGGGTATCCTTTCAGTCTGTCCTTTCTCAAGGGCATGAGGCTCCGACAAGTTTTAAACTTCTAAACCAAGTAACACAGACGCAAAACAAAGAGATTTCTGTGCCTGTTGTAAAAACTAGCTCCACGCAACGCAAACATGACCTAAATTCTTTCGTACGTGCCTGGCAAATCGACATTTCAACCGTTCTAGTTGATTGTTGGGAAGGTTAATCCACTTGCAGTGGCTGTTTAGGCGACAGGTTTTTCTGCGCTAAAACACCTGGTCTACCCAGAGCCCGGACCGCAGGGCGCAAGACCTGAATAGTGGAACGTGTTCAGTGCTATAAGAGCAACTAAGCTCTGGAATTCAACTTCTCCATCTGTCGTACAACTGTAACCCGGCCGCAAACTGACACATGATCCTGACAAAAGCAGAAATATGTGGTTGTAAAGATTGAGGTTCAAGTTAATTTTAAACTGAAAATTTCTACTCCATTTGCTAAGTTCGTGACTTACTCTTCCATGACGTCATCGTGCCGCGAAAATGAAGTTACGCTACACTACACATTTTAAATAAACTAATAGTAATTAATGACTACTTCTTACCTCTATAATTAAAACAGGGAGGCGAAGAAAGGAGTATGAATGAATTTTAGCTCCAAATATAGAGATTACAAATGCAGGGAATCGAAATGTTTAGGCAGCTGTGTCTTTGGATTTTTCTCTTGAAACGGGCGCTGACTGGTGACTAATCTAACAAGCATGTGGCCATATGAAGGAATAAAACTGTTTACAACGGGGATTTCAATGGTTCGATTGTGCAGTTTTCCCGCCTTTTAAGGCTATACATCCAGCTGCCACTGTACCACGCCAGTCACAAGTAACATGTGTCACAATTTTCCCGTTTATAACCCTTGCCACATGTTTGAAATCCGTTACAAACAAGCCTTTCAACAAAAAACATGCTTCAAAGTTGTTTAACTTTTAGATGAAAACTTAACGACTCGCTGCGTCTCCACATAAACAACACCTGTCTTGAGCTAAAAGTTTTGTTTTTTTGCGCAGCGGACGTGTTTCTTTTTCCAACGAAGCCAGGAATATAATTCCCATGGTTACTTAGATTTCTTTCCCGTAGCAACACGGGATTAAATGTTGATACGAAATGTTTTTTGTTTAGTCTCCGAACTGTGGCTCTCTGATTTAATTCACCGCTGCTTACAGAGAACGCAAAGCCAAATGACTATACAAAATAAAGTACCTTTTTAATAAGTCTTATTACTTTCAACATTAGAACTTCAAACCTCATTACCTTAAATAAAAGGCGTAGTTTACAGACAGATACTATGTCTTTAACATTTCGAGCAAGAAATTGATTAAAGTTACTTAGAATACCAGTGACTGTCATCGAACTTTTCCGATTAAAGTTCTCAGAACGCCCAATAACTGAGTTTGTTTTAATCCCGCGCTTAGAATAAGTTCTGCTCGTTCGGTTTCAGCTTCTTCATGTTCACAAATACGTTCTCTCCATTTCTATTTGATTTGACTGTTTTACTGAAGCAAGCTAAAAAATCACTTCACTCATTTCTGCATACCTTTCTTCGAGTAATCTAGAATTATTTACATGTAAAGAGTCTTCAACTCCTGCCATTAAAAGTCTCTGCGTAAACTAATTTTAAGCGCGCTAAAAATGCGCTACTTTATTCACAAATATACATAGTATATAAGTATCAATTTATATAACTTATTTGACTCAGACCGTCCATAAAACTGGATCTTCATGTGCAAAATTGTTCTCACTGTTTACTTAGGTGAAACATGTCCATAATTCGTGCTTGAATACACATCGTCATAGTAATTCGTTATAGCAACCATCTTCGAGACTTGCAGCTCTTTCATTTCAGTTCTCGTGTGGTCTAGATATTTCTGGTGTCGGGACGCCACGTCTAAATAGAAAACCCTCGCTTGTTTAGTTCATAGCCTGCCATGGACGGCCAAACAAATTCACGCGTCTTTTCCCGAACTCTTGAGTTCGCCACACGAAGGACAAGAAATCAGTTTTGTGACTCAAGTTCTCTAGTCCACATTCAGTGATAGCTGTTTCTTGTTTCGTAGTGAAGAAGCTCTTCCAAATTGTGAATATACTCCATAGCCAGCTTCAGTACGTCAAGATCGGAGAGATTCTCGCGGCTTTCGTTTAGTGGAAGGACTTCCCTCAGTTCTCTGAATGCGCACTCGACGAGCTCCGTACTCTCAAATCCCTCGGTATCCATCTCGTTTGCTTTGGCGTTCATCTCTGCAATGTAGTTAACGCTTTCTTGCATCTTGATTGCCATAAGATAACCTCTTCGTGGACTGGAAAAAAAATCCGCTTGGTTCGAATAAAGTTGAGATGTTCTCTGCTCGTCGGCGAATGTTAAACTGGATGACTGTGTTTCCGAGCGTCGATTTAATGCCGAGATTTGTTGATTGTTTTCAGCCAACAAAGATATTAGCCTATTGTTTTGCCTTTTTCCATGAGTCACCTCTATAAACTCATCTATAAACATGAGCGCGCCTTCAGGTTCGTGTGACGTTGCGATTCATAAAAGCCTTCCGGAGCATTGACATTCCTTACGATATCGATCCAGCAACGGTATGTCTCGTGCGCGGCTTTCAAAGTGCACGTTAAGCGCCTAAACAGAACACTCAGCCAACAGCTGGTTTAGTTAGAGCAACGGAACGTCAAAACCTGTCAAGTCGCTTTCAGTAACAACAACTGAACAATCCTTGCCAAGGCGCCAAAGTCGCTACTTTAATATCTTGCACTGCGTAATAATAACACAATTGGGGCGTTACGTGGATATCAATTATAGGCACAGGTGTGCAGGAAAATTTACCCGCTCTATTGTTCGCCGCATAATAAACAACGACAGAGTGCTAGGTCTGTATTGTCGCTGTTGGAAGGCCGAAGGTGAACAATAGTTAAGGATCGTGGGAAATGCGGCACATAACTGCTTCGCGTTTTCTGTCGTTAATTGTCAGGGCATTCCTATGCAACTTCGATATTTTGAAATCACCAAGACAACGCTATAGTTGAGTGCGATTTGAGCGAAAATCTGTGCTCTCTAAAATTTACGCAAAAGTTGGCGTTTTATGGATTTGCGTTTCTACCCTACGCTACGCTGCGAAAAGCTTGGCTTCAACATCTGGTTTGCGGGACTAAAGCTCAGGGAATCTATGCGCTTTGTTCGTAGCAGCGGCATAGCGATTTTGGAATGTTTTGTGTTGTAAAAGACACAACACAATCAACACAGTGTATAGCAATGCGCAGTAGAAGACAGAAACGTGCAGAGGATTAAAATGCCTGTTCTTTTAGGTAATGTTGCTGTGTTGCGGGTAAAATTTTGAACATAACGCCTGTGTACATCACAGCAGGGGCTCTCAGAACACGTGCATTTGAAGCACCGTAAACAGTAACCGTGGGAAAATCAGCTCGTACGAGAGTCAGTTATTAAATTTTGATTGAGCATAGCTTCAAAACCAATTAATTCCTCGAGGGATTTCGGCGTGTCAACAGGGCCTTTAATCACGAGTTTTTTTACCATCTAATTAGTTAACGAGTTGTTAAATGGCCTGTGGAAATATTTGAGCCCCCTTACGGAGCTCTTAGCTTAAGTGACGAGTGTTAGATTAACGTGTATTAGCGCAATATTGGATTTTAAACTCGGTGAAATTTAAATTTTGATATTTTTTACAGATTGTTATGAGTGTGTCGGGCTTATGTCGTGTGGCGAAATAATTGAACGAGCGTTGCCAATTTTTTTTGCCATCTGCTAAAAAAGACGCGTACGCCGAATCACGAAAAACAACTACAGAACATAACGGCGGTTTGGAGCATTAAAAGCACCAAACAAGCCCTCGACTAAAGAAAAATTCAATGTTTTAAATATATTTTTGTCTCTACAGGGCGACTTTTTTGCTGCATTTGTTTCAAATGTTTGTGTGCAGATTTCTTGTTGATTATAATGACCTCCCTCATAAAAAACACTCGGACAAACATAGGAACAAAACCCAATATTGTCGTCTTTCTACCTGTTAATCTTCAGACATTTGGTTGCTAGGTGTTTCGACATGAAGGAGCTCAAGAATGCACGCTACAGTTTGCATTCCTAAACAGGCTAATCTTAGACTGCAAAACAAAAAACGAATGCCAAATTCACTGTGAAATGAACAAACAAAAAGCACTTTATGAAAGTAATGTTCCCGAACTCTCGTTTTAACGATCAATGGCTACGATTTCATTTACTGACTGAAAAGTTGGAACAATCTTGTACAGCATAGTAAAAAGCACCACTGGAAAGTACTGCTCAGTAGCTTTCATATGAATGGTCACACTTTAGGATTTCATCCACAAACTCAAAAGTTAGATCCACCTTGTACAGCATAATAAACAGCACCACAGGAAAGTACTGCTCAGTAGCTTTCATATGAATGGTCACACTTAAGGATTTTATCTACAGACTCAAAAGTTACAACCACCTTGTACAGCATAATAAACAGCACCACAGGAAAGTACTGCTCAGTAGCTTTCATATGAATGGTCGCACTTAAGGATTTCATCCACAGACTCAAAAGTTAGAACCACCTTTGCACAGTACAATAAACGACACCACGGGAAATTACTGCTTAGCAGCTTTGATTTGAATGAGTGCACTTTAATATTTCAATTACAGTATCAAAAGTTAGAGCCATGTTGAACCTGATCGTAGACGGCCGAATATTACAGGAAAATACAGCTCAATAGCTTTCATTGAACGATCATACTTAACGATTTCATTCATAACGTCAAAAATTGGAACCGTTTTTATGGTTCAACATAAAGTTAGTTCATTTGACCACAGCCACGCCGTAAGATTCTAACCATATAGACTCAAAAGTTAGAACCACCTTGTACAGCATAACAAACAGCACCATAGTAAAGTACACTTTAGTAGCTTGTTGGATTCTATCCAAAGACATTAGTTAAAGAAACATCTGTCCCTGGGATATAATCAGAACTACTTATTAAGAACGTCTCGTGTCGGAAACAAGAGGCCAATCATTTATGAGATTGAACTCTTAAAACGTGTGAAAGCCGCTTCAGTTTTACCAATAAATCCCTGATTGTTTTTCCGACTCTTTTGAAAATGTTCAAAGCGGAAGTATAAACCGCTAATGAGGCCGGGTATTGAATTAAATGCAGAAGAAACTCATTAATTTTCAAGTCGCGTACACTGGGTGAGCCTTAATCGAACACCTGGTGTGCAATCGACGGTCCGTAACAGCGGCAAACTCGTTCTCACGCCCCTCTACTTTCTCTTTCGAGTCGGATCGCTCACTTACCATAGCGCGTACATTCTTGCTTTATAAAAAGCTTTTTACAAGGTCGTTGAGGTTTAGATTGACCAAAATCTTAAGAACAGACAAAGATCGTACCCTTAAGAGGTAGAAAAATGTTTATTTTTACACCACTTTTTGAATCAAGCGACAAACATGCAATAACTGCATAACTTTCTATCGATCTTTGTTAAACAAGGCAGGTATGTCCATAGAAAAGGTCTAAAAAGTTGTAAAATGTTGCATCGATGCTAGTCAAGCAAGAATGCCGAAATAGTTTGATACACTCTTTTTTTTTCTTCTAATTTTGGTGCTGAGGCGGAACATTCTTATGTTTGAAACGTTCTTAATATGTTCTTTAAGTTGTGTGGTATAATAATAATAAGAATAATAATCTTGATCAAAAACGATTTCTTGAAACAGAAGCAAGCAAATATTAACGTTAAAAGCCGACGTTTCGGCGTCATCATGACACCATTCTCAAGGCAAAATGAATAAATAATGCGAAGATTTGATTTCTATAGTCTACAAATTAACATAATAACAAAGGGTCACAAGTTCTTCAAGTGAATACCTTTGCCCGAATCGAGTCCGTTTGCACGTTTAGGGATGGTTTGAGTTTTCTTATAAAAAGCATCTCCTTAATTAGGCAATCAAATTTGTTAGAACCTCTAGTGAGCAAGTGAAATTGTTCTGAAAGAAAAGATGGTACGTTCGAGTTATGCTCGCTAAAATAATGTTTATAAATTGACGACGATTTTTGTTTGTGTCCATCAACGCGTTCGTGGAGGTGGCCGCGAGTGTAACCAACATATCCTGCATCGCACAGGTTACATTGAAATTTATAAACTAAACATTTTTGGTTAACAATGGCTGGCTTGACTTCTCGAAATTTAACGTCTTCGTCAAGTTTTCTGCTGATGAACACAGGCTAAATTGTGGTCTTGGTTTTTGAGATGAGGGCTGTGAGACGTTTTTTCACTACATTAGATCAGGTCTCTGCTAATGTAGTGAAAAAAGGTTAGTTGTTCATGTAAGCCACCGTATATTGTCCTGACATATGTTGTATTTGTACACTACAATGGTTTCTTGGGTGTCCTGTGTACCAAAAGATTCCTTTGGACGGGACAACCTTTTCGTCGCCATTTTGAATTCCTAAAATGCCCTTGCGATACTGCCCACCTCGTGGTTTAATTTCGCTGTTTGCTGTTTAAAGATGGAATGCTAGAGACTAATCAGCGGTCAGAAAAGAGGACATGGAGGTCTTAAAAGCGGCGAAAGGCCGTTTCGCGTTTAGATTCCCCGATTTCCAAAACACAACCTACAAAATTCCTAACGGTGGACTTAAGGATGCTGCTGGACAGTAAAATTTTAATCTGCTTTTTACGAATTGTTTGAGTGATGATTTGAGCTGAAATAGTATGATAAAATTATCTGTATTTTGGCCGGCTTGCAAATGTTTGCAAAACGGCACTGTTTGCCATCCGAGTGATCGTTTGCAGGTAGGCGAAGCATGTACATGTGCACAGACAACATGTTTGCACGTACGCAAGAAAACCGAAAGCTTT
This sequence comes from Pachyseris speciosa, assembly GCA_016490735.1. NCBI lineage: Eukaryota > Metazoa > Cnidaria > Anthozoa > Scleractinia > Pachyseridae > Pachyseris > Pachyseris speciosa. Next base: position 344,048 of record JAEMWC010000345.1, read on the forward strand.
TTTGCTCCTATAAGCAAATTTAATGTTGATTTGAATACACTCTTGGTTGGAAGAACTTTTCGTCTTTGTTATTCATAGCTGCGATCGGTAAGCCGGAAGCGAAGATGTGTGTTGTGTTGACATGAACTGAACATTTGCATATGTAGTTGTCATGAGATACCCTAGTGGTTTCAAGATCGAAGGTTACTTGATAGGCAACACAGCTTGTAAATTGATTTCGAACGCACCCCGGGGGTTCTCCCTATAATGGCCTATACGGGGAGGCTCCGCCCGAAAGGGGTACCTTTTTCACGCTTCAGGTATATGAAAGGGTAGGGATTTCACGACTCGAAGTATATGAAAGGGTAGGGAAATCTGTCATTTAGGTATATTAAAGGGCTTTTCATTAAAATAATTCGAACACACATACCTTATGACTGTACTGTTCCAGTGGAAGGTATATGAAAGGGGTACCATTTGTCAATGGAAGGTATACGAAAGGGGTTCCTTTTCTGTCAAAAATGGTACATTTTTATAAGTTATTAAAAGTATCTTATAATGTAATAATAATCCCTTTATTTAAGTCTCAAATGTATTTAGCCGAGCACAGATGCTCTACTAACTGGGGAGACTAAATCAAATCAACTCTAAATAAATCAAATGAAATCAAATGTTGGTTTTTGGGGAGAGGGGAAAACCTGAGTACCCGGAGAAAAACCTCTCGGAACAGAGTTGAGAACCAACAAACTCAGCCCACATATGACGCCGAGTCCGGGAATCGAACCCTGTACACATTGGTGGAAGGCGAGCGCTGTCACCACTGCGCCAACCCTGCTCCCCCATGTATTCTGGCGCGCACTGGTAACCAATGTAATTCTGCAAGCAGAGGTGTTATATTACAGAACTTGGGCGCGCGATAAATAAGTCTTGCACTTGCATCCATAACACGTTGCAGTTTCCTAGTTTGATACCCCGGAATTCCATATAAAGGGCTATTACAATAGTCCAACCTACTACTAATAAAAGCATGAACTAGTTTTTCAGTTGATTCTCTGGATAGATATTTGCTAATATGACGTATGTTGTACAAGTAATAGAAAGCACTGCTACATGTCTTTGTAATATGAGTTCCCATATCTAGATGCGCATCGAACCATGTGCCTAGATTGCGCGCAGAGACTACAGCAGAGACTTCAGCCTGTCCAACCTTGATGCTTTGGATTGAAACTTTTGAGAGCTGCTGGCGAGTACCTATAATCAGGAACTCAGTCTTGTCGTCACTGAGCATAAGCTGATCCTCTCTCATCCATGCTCGGACATCACAGATGCACTTCTGCATGGCAGATACAGCTTCAACTTCACTGAAAGTGTCAGATGGCTTAAATGAAAAGTACAACTGTGTGTCGTCCGCATATGTGTGAACGGAGGGCAGATGGTGTTTTTAAATCTGACACAGCTTACTCACGTAGATGGTAAATAACCTTGGGAAACTCTACACATCAAATCAAATGGCTCAGAGAGAGTCCCGTTAATCGACACCTGCTGCGACCTGCCCTCAAAGTAACTCTCGAACCATGAAAGTATTTTCCCGCGCAACCCAACTGTTGACCTCAATCGTTCTAGAAGGATCTCATGTTCGATGCTGTCGAATGCAGAGCTTAAGTCGAGAAGCACCAACAACGTAACTTGACCTTTAACCATTGCCATTAGGAGATCGTTCTTCACCTTAAGTAGTGCGGTCTCATGCAGTACTATGATGTTGACGATTAGCACTTTGCAATTCTGAAAACAAACCATTGACTCGCATGTGCTCCTGTAATTGTACAGCAACCGCCTTCTCTGTAAGTTTGGACGTGAACTGTAAGTTACTCACAGGCCATAAGTTCTTGTTTATCAATATAAGACCAGATTTTTGGAACAGAGGATGCACTAATGCCTTTTTCCATTCGTCAGCGAAGTAACCATGCTGTAATGATATGTTCACCATCCTAGTAATAACTGGAAGTAACTCCTCAATACAAAGCAACAAGATGGATGACGGGAAGGAGTCCAGGGCACATCTCTTCATGGAAGCCACAGCCATCTCTTCCTTACAGCCTCCTCAGAGAGAGATTTAAACTCTGATAGCGTGACAATGTCATCACTAGCTCGATGAATCGTGAGGCGCATACTCAGTATACGTAGAAACCGCATGAGGAACCGCGTTACCAGCTAACTTTGATCTTATAACAACTATTTTATGGATGAAGTATTCACCCATCTTATTTGCGAGAACAGAGGCGTTAGTATGAGGTGGAAGAAACTTGTCCGCTAGCAGATTTAATAAACTCTTACTAGCCCAGAACAGCTTTGATTGGTCCGAACTGTTCTTGTCGATAAATTGCCTGTAATAAGTACATCTTGCTTCGTTCATCAGATGTATAACACAATTCCGCTTAACTTTAAACACTACTAGATCTGATGGGAGTCCACTTGTCCTCCATCTTCTCTCGGCCTTCCTCCTGTCCCTTCGAGCCTGAATTATATGATTATTAAACCATGGGGGCCTGGGTCGAGTGATGACAAGACGAGAACAAACCGGCTCGTGTTCATCTAATAGCGATTTTAAAATCGTGTTATAACAGTCGAGCAGCATGTTCAAATCATCAGGCGGGTCTTGGTGTAGCTGGGAGTTATGGATAACTTCTCTCAACTTGGTTATGTCGATTGGTTTGAGTTTCCTGTACTCAGCATGCTTAATTTTTGGCGCAAGCTTCGCCACCCTTAGCTTACATATCAAGGTAGCATGGCCTGCCGTGTAATAATTAAGTCTAAAGTGGGTGGGTCGTTTGACATGCTGGACCAGACCCATAGAGTTCAACAGGTCCTTGAGCCAGATGGTGTCAGCATCTGACGGAACGTCCATGTGAATATTAAAGGCGCCGCATATTAACAGTAACTCATTACACATGACTAATGACTCGAGATAGTCCGAGAATTAATGAAAGAAAAAACTGGTATAGTATTTCAATAAATCAATGTGGACGTGACCAGGAAACCTAAGTATTTGAGTTAATTGTCCTGTTAGACCACAGTTTTACATTTCTTTTACCTTTATTTATACTACTCACAAAAAAAATAAAAGAAAATGAGAAAAATAAAGACATTCTTTGATGTATTTTTCATGTAGAATTCAATAAATTAAAACAGTACAGTCATAAGGTATGTGTGTTCGAACTATTTTAATGAAAGGCCCTTTTAAATACCTCAATGACATGTCTCCCTACCCTTTCATATACTTTGACTCGTGAAATCCCTATCCTTTCATAAACCTAAAGCGTTAGGGTAGAGTAATGTAATGCAAAGTAATGTAATGTAAAAAGGTACCCCTTTCGGGCGGAGCCTCCCCGTATAGGCCATTATAGGGAGTACCCCCCCCCCCCCTTCACCCCGTCGGGGTTCTTAAGTGAATCTCAGCCTGGGTATGTTCTTAAAATTTTGGTTAATCGCAACGTTTGTATAAGAAGGTTCTTATAAAAAGAAAAAAAAAAGAGTTTATAATACAGTACACAATGCTCTTTCACGAAACCACGTGAGTTGAGAACCTGTTAAGAATAAGTTTGAATAAAAAGAAAACTACACTGGGCTTATATATGTTGAACGTATTGATTGGATAGGGTAGATATGTTGTATTGCATGGCATAAAATAGTTATCCAAAGTTTTCTCAGGGTATACCAAAGAATTTCCCTCAATCCACTTGCATTTTTTTTTGGTGTACACGAGAGCCGTTTAGTGCCATACTAAGAAAATACGAGTGATATCTTTAGTGGGATATTCGATCTGCGGTATAGCACGGAAAAGCATTGCATATATCAGTTAGTTCCTATAAATTAAAATTCTTTATGGCCAGATTTCAGATAGTAATCGCCAAACAAGGCCAGAATCATAAATAAATTACGACCGAAACTTTTGTCTTGTAGACACATTACTGAATTTTGTTATCGTGATTGACTCGGGAATAAAGTGAACAGAGAGAAATCGGGGCCACACAACGAAATGCTCAATATGTTGTTCCAAGCGTAAAGGAGTCCGAACTTACAAGCTCACAGTTACCACTTGTCAACTTTGGAACAGCTTAAGTTTGGAACTAAGGAATTCTGCATCATTAGCCGTCATTTAAGAACAATTAAGACTAGTCAGTTCATATGTCGGGAAAATCCCAGACGATCGGGGATTTCATCGTTTCCCGATCATCCCAGATTATGCCGGTTAAAAACTGGAGATCGTAGACATCCCTGATCGTCTTGGATGTTCGGGGACAAATCGGGAAAATCGGGAAGGTTTCTATTTTGCCGATGCGTCCCAGATTTCTGCGTTGGTCGTTATTATCTCAGCATAAATCTGGGACGGTTGGGAAATAGTGAAATCTCCGATCGTCTGGGATTTTCCCGACATATAAAAACCAGGCTTTATAGAAACAATCTTTTTGATGTACAACAGGGACTACATCATTTTATAGTTTAACATTTGATTTATTATTTGCTGTCCAGTTACATTTTGTTATAATTCTTATTCTTAGTGAGATAGACATTTCTTAGTTTTATTGATAGACATGTTAAAATTTAACACTCATTTTTATTTTTAGCTCTTACATTTCTATGTACACTTCGATAGAGGGCCACACGTTTATTAGTTGCCTCAACTATTCCGTGGCACCCTTTTAAATAAAGTGTATTATTATTATTATTATTTTTATTATTATTATTATTATTATTATTATTATTATTATTATTATTATTATTATTATTATTATTAAGCTACTGTGGGCCTTCGGAAAATGTTACAATCTTGGCCAAAACTAGTCGGGGAAAAAAAAAACTGAAAGATAGTCTAGTTTTCCCGGTTGAGATGTCGTGTTGCATTCACTCAGGTCTCTAATCTTGACAGCTTGTTTCAGACTCGCGCTGTAAATTAGGTGAAATAGGTGAAATAATCCAATTTTTCCATCAGACTAGATCAAGTTTTCTGGAACTAGCGTGGGATGAACTACCGTGGCAGATGTACCACCGTGACATGAACTACAATGGGATGAACCATCGTGGAATGAACCACCGTGACATGATCCACCGTGACATCGACATGAACCACCCTAACGTGAACCTCCGTGACAGGAAACATCGTGACATGAATAGACTGGTAGAAACGCCTGGCAGATTTTCGTGTTATGCAAGACTCTTCTTCACTGGTCTGTAATTTCTGCACAATTTTTGGAGGATTCAACCATGCCAGAAGGGCCTGAACTTTACAAAAACAGCCAGATGGTAAATGAAGTTTGCAAAGGACGCATTTTCAGCGGGAAGATTGTGAAATCAGCTGTGAGCACCAAGAATCCAGATGTCATATTTCCCGCCCGTACGTACGCCATCCATGCGGAGTCGAGGGGAAAAGAAATGGCGCTTATTTTGACTTCACTTGACCCTGATTGCTCGACAAAGGCATTCAGACAGGAGAAGGAATGCAAACCGAGGCGACTGAGGATTCTTTTTAGGTTTGGGATGTCTGGCAAGTTCAGTTTTGGTTCAGTAAAAGACATTCATAAACACGCACACTTAAACTTCTACACCAAGGAAAAGCCTTTGATGGTCCTGAGCTTTGTTGATGTCAGGAGGTATGTGTTCCATTTTTCCTATTTCTGTGGAATGGTAAAATTTATATGACACCAAGACAAACTGCCTAGTGCAGGGCCGCCATTAATTTGGTTATTAAAAGCAGTGCCTTCATACAGTCAAATCTCCCATGAGCGGATGTTGGTGTTCAATTTTTTCCTTGGTTCAATTTTTGTTGTCCTTTGTTTTGAAGTCATTATCATACATTACAATACACAAGAACAAAAGAAATAAAAATTGAACTAAGGGTAAAATTGAACTACAACAAAGACACCTTAATTGGATGAGCATTGGTGTTCACTTATTGGAGGCGTCCACTTACAGCAGGTTATAAATGTAGGATTTCAGTGGAGAAATCACTGGAACCATGGTTTGTTGGGGTCTGCTTATGAGGCATTTCCTCAGGAGGTGTCTATAAGCAGTGGTTTGACCACTGGGGTCTTTGAACTATTAAGGGCTGCCTTGCTCAACCTCCCCCACCCCAATTTGGTAACATAGAATGCAGTCATTTAAAATATTTGCATTTGTTGACAAGCAATGCTTGACCATTCAAGCTATAGAATCTGTAAGGTTTGATTGAAGTTTGAGATTGATTGGCGCATAAGTACTTGTCATGAATGTATCATCGGTGCTTTCTGGCTGATTTCTGTTTGTAGCGTTTGATGATGGGCCCTGCACACAACTGCTGCTACAAAGGCCTGGAGAGAGGCCCTGCCAGGGGAGAGTCCCATGTTGCTTGTCTAAATTTTGAAATCTCCCATGTCGATGTTTAAATCACTAATTCTTGGCTTTGATGCCTCTGTCGGTATTTTGCCAGGAATGATGTCGCCTGTCAGGATTTTATTTTCTGTGCTGTCGCTACTTTTTGGGCCATGTCGCATGTTGAAATTTACCCTGGCAGGGCCTCTGGAGAGTTGTTTGGATTGTACTTCCTTTTGGTTTTAAATCAATGTTTCCTTTCTCCTAGAGGGAATACTTTTGTAACACATGCCCCACCTACCCAGAACTGGTTGGTTTAGAGATACCAGCCATTGGCCTTTTTCAGTACCAGGATCAATAATTAAAACCAGCCCTGCAAAGAAATCAGTTGTGGTGGTGCTTGTCCAGCAAATGCCATACTTAGATGTTAGACTCATTGCATTTATATGTAGGTTTGGAGCATTTTTTAGATGTTGGGTGTTCATTTCTTATCCTACCTACCCAACCCTCCCACACAAGTACTAGTCCATTTGAGGTGTAGTGAGGTCAAGGAGGCGGTATGGTCAAATGGTCTGACTTGTATTCCATATTACCCAGTTTAAGTCCTGATCTGACCACTAGCTGTGAGTTGTTCCTTGGTAGTCTCAAGTTTACAGGTAATACCTTGGTAAGTCTCAAATCTTTCTAGCCGAGCACATGTGCTCTACTAATTGGGTAGACTAAATCAGATCAACTCTAAATCAAATCAAATCAAATCAAATGTTGGTTTTTGGGGAGAGGGGAACACCGGAGTACCCAGCGAAAAACCTCTTGGAGCAGAGTAGAGAACCAACAAACTCAGCCCACTTATGACGCTGAGTCCGGGAATCGAATCTGGGACACATTGGTGGAAGGCAAGTGCTCTCACCACTGCGCCAACTCAGCTCCCCTAACATGATGATGCATGATGATGTTTCCCTTTTAGATTTGGTAGATGGGAGTTGACTGATGAATGGTCCAAAGACCGTGGCCCTGATCCAATGTTCGAGTATGATGAATTCCGATCCAATGTTCTTGAAAACCTGGATGACAGGATATTTGATAAACCTCTTTGTGAAGTTATGCACAATCAAAAGTACTTCAACGGGATTGGAAACTATCTCAGAGCTGAAGTAACATTTAGGTTAGTGATAGTTTTTTTTTATCATTTTTTGGTTTTGTTAATTTTTACTTCATCAAATGTCTAATAAAATATTTGTACTGTACATCTTAAACTTGGTGTTTGTTTATGGCATTTGTTATGCAGTCATATTTAAATGACACATTTTGTTACTGTTTGTATTTTATTTTATTGGTTTTGAAGTAATATTTAGCCAAATTGACAAGTTTAATGAAATCAGTAAACATGGATGTGTCTCCAAGTTTGAAATGAAATGTAACAGACTAAAATGGCTTTTAAGGGGGCAATATACCTGAATGCTACGTTTTTGTCACTTTTTTACCTTTAATCCTTATTATCTTCTCAAGATTTCATGCCATCCAAAAAACCCATCGTAGTTTTGTAGCACATAACCTCATAAATATCTCAGAATTTTTTGGTGATTTTTAGAGTGTTTGTGAGGAAGAAGAGAAGGTGGGATGGGAGACTGATTTTAACGTGATTAAAACTTAAATTTATTATGGAATTAAAATTAATGGACAAACACCAAACAGTCCACCCTCAACCTGACTTGCACCCGCGTTGTAGTGGACTTTCTGAGTGTTTGTGTGTGCCTTATTTTCTCTTTATTATTTTTTCATCAATTCACTCCTTATTTCATTAAATCTAAAATATTCACAGACAGGTATACTGCCCCCTTAATGAGAGGTATGGTAAAGGCAACAAGCTTCACTTTTTAAAGAAGAAAGTTCATTTTTGGCTCCCTTAACCATTCTTCCATGCTGTACTTTCTTACATTATTAATTTCTGTTGGAATGTAGGGGAAATTTTTGGTTGAAACAGGGGCACCCAGGTCATGTAAAGAATGTTGTTTGCTGGTGTCACAGTCTTCTTTATTCTGAAGCTACTGTTGTCTGCTTTCCAGAGTTGGCATTCCTCCTTTTACCTGTGCAAGAGCTGTGTTTGAAAAGCTTAAAGAAAAACAGGTACAGCAAAGTGAAGTGTAACTATATAGTTTAGCAGCCTGTTACAGACTTGGTGTTATACGTGGGTTGTGTTGCTCGAAGAGGTTTTAGAACCTTTCATTCTCCAGCTTTCCACTTCTCCTCAAAAACCAACATTTCAAAATTCCAATTCAATCTGGAAACAGCTCAGATGAAGGATATGCACCGCTGCCCCATGCAATTTCCATTTATTTAGTCTATTGAGTGGTTCTCAGATCATTACTAACTCTAAGCGTTCATTATCAATGCATGAAATTTAGTAATTATAGTGATTTTTTTTTATTCATTTGATAGTGTTTTTTGTTTCTTTGTAGGTCTTAAATGGAAAGAAAATTAAACTGGAAGAATGCCCTGACATCTTAGAACTTTGTCATTTGGTCCCCAGGGAAGTGATAAATCTGCGTAAGTCAAGTGTTTGGTTGAGCTTTCTAATCTTCAAAATCTGTTTATTTTTTATTAGTTACAATGTAGTTTAGACTGTAAGAATTAAAAACTCTTTTGTAATTCAGTGTCGAAGATCATTGTTTGAGGATGGATCATTGTCTACTTTCATTTGAAGCATGTTTTGGCATAAGCTATGTAAAAATTAACCCTTTCAAAGATTCTACAGTGTTTTGGGGTTTTGACCCCCACCACCCTTCATCACCACTGGAAATTCCCATTCAGCTTCATACTTTTCTGTTAGAAACATTAAGTGGCTCTTGAGATGCTCTTCCCCCTTTTGTTGATACTTAAATTTTGTTGATACTTAAATGAAAAGGAATCCATTAAAGACTATTTAAAAATTATTCTATGAGGGAGCGCTGGATATGAAGTGAGAAATAACCAACGAGGCATGTAGCGCCAAGTTGGTTGTAATCATTTCAAATCCAGCAAGCCCGAGTAGAATAATTGTTTTATTAAAAACTCTACGACGCATAATTGAGAATCTGAACAAAAAAAATGGGAGAAAGGAACTCGGAGAAAGAGAAAACCGTAAAAAGGAAACATTTGTCCATCACATGACTAAGCAAAAAGGGTGTGAAAACCTTTAGGCGTGTTGCTACATTTCCGAGTAAATTTGAATGAATTCAATGAAACTGTCTGAGAATAACATTGAAGCTTCACTTTAGGGTCCTTTTTGGAAAAAGTACAGAGTTTATTTGCTCTGAATGGTTATAAATGGCCAGTAGTTTGGTAAATTATTCAATCATTGCTCAAAGAGGGTGGAACGGCGTTCACATAGATGTATGAGCCGAAGGAAGTGAATCTGTAATCCATCAAAAACAACAGCACCATGGGCGAATTTCATCAAAATGAAGGCACAATTTCAATTTATTTTGATGGACTGGAACACTGTCTCACCAGACCTGCTCAGAAAGAAGATATATCAGGGATAAGCAAGACAAGTGTCCGGGTTATGCTTCAAGAAATGGCTTATAGAAATTTGTCTTTATGCGTAGAACAAAAACTGGAACCGCAGCTGAACAGAATAACAAAAACAACAAGAATGGCGATTCTTCTCATTTACAAAACATTATATCTGTAACCGGAAAGTTTGAAGCTGGTGATACATGTAGGTACGTTGCATGGAGTGCAGGTCAGAACATTTTTAATGTGACTGTGTTAATTTTTGAAAAAGTGTCACTGATCGCTGGAAAGATTTTCAGTAGTGGATTATTGCCGGAGATTTTAGCTGAAGTTCTTGTTTGTTCAGTTTGTTTTGAATAGACTGGTCCGTGAGCATAGTTAAGCTTACAGATTGGTGACATGGGCACTTGTTGTTGAATACATTATTTTCAATTTCATTTAGTTAAGTTCAAGAACTCTTTTGTTATCTCCATAAATAAAAGTACATTTTGCTATTAGCTTAAGATCAACAGCCCGGAAAATTTTCTTAGCACTGCAAGAAATTTTTTAACTGGATCCCAGCACTGTTTCTTGTCGTTCTAAAACACTCACTCATTTGAATTCCATTTGTATTTTGGTTCCAGTTTTGAAACTTCTACTCATTAATTCCGTTGCGAGTCAACTAATGTTTTAATGGCTGCTGTATCAAGGGAAAATTTTATTGAGCTTTCTCTGTTTGCTGAAGCATTCATTGACCATATAAGGTAGTGCAGGTATATGAGCTGAGAGCCTGTGTCCGGCTAACCAATGAAAATGCTGGAAATCTTATATCCGTAGTTTAGTTTTTAATAAAAGGTCTTATTACAGTGCATACAATGGCATATAAAATAATGTTCATACTGTGTCTTAGGCATTACAGTCATATGGGTATTACCCTGTTCAATGTCAAATGACCATACTGTAGTCACTGAAAACCATCAGATTTCTGTCATAGTGAGTCAATTCTCTCATATAATTATAGCAGACACTGTATAGGGGATGCATATCCAAACTGAACAACTAGGGATGTTTTGACGTTTTATACTTGTTTCTTATGTTTCTTACGTTTTTGTTTTTCTGCAAAACACAGACACCTCTTACAGGCAGACTGTTAGAAGTGGTATTGATAGTGTCGGCGTTAAAAAGCAGTTGACTGTAACTGGTTTACCTTCTTTGAGCATTTGTGATTGTTGTTTGGCCTTAAATAGTCTCAGCAGCAGCTCTGATCAGTCTTAAGCATAGAATTTCAGCAAAAATGATGCTGCTTGTAGTCCTTCTGTACAATTGTGTTTGATGGTATTTTTGTTTTTCATTTTTTAGCTGGCAAAGGTTATGACCCCAGTGGGCAGCACTCAGATTACTCAGCTTTTAATGAATGGCTACGGTGTTACTACAACCCAGAGATGAGAAATGTGGTGGACCATGATGGAAGAACCATGTGGTTCAAGGTTGTATCCATGGGAGGTTAATATTGGTTCAAGGTTATGTAATTAATAATATTTGACAAGATTAAGTCCAATAATTATTAGTCCTCAATATTCAGTAACAGAGAACAATGTGCCTTGAGATAAACATTAGTTCAGTTAATTCTGGTTTAAGGTTATAGTAGGCTATTAAAGGTTTCACTGTAATTTTTTTCCGTCCTAATATATCTCTTCATGTTGCATTTTCTTTTCAGGGCGAGGCAGGGCCAATGGTTCCCAAAGGTAAGCTAACATTTTTCCTTTTATAGTAAATTCAACAAAGTTACCTTCATGCAATTCTGATTGGCCATAAGAGCACTGCAATTAATCCCAAATTGTATCCTGTATGAGTACCTATTAAATTTCCATGGCAGTTGCATGTTGCAAATGCATGTTGCATGTTGCAAATTTGAATGTTTGGGTGAAATCTGTCTAAAAACACAAATTCTGTAGACTGACTGTTTATATAAATATTTTGTTCAACATAATGTAATGTTTAATAAATGAGCAGGAGTGTTTTATCTTGAGTGTAAAACACGAGGTGCAGCCGAGTGTTTTAGGACTTGATAAAACACGAATTGCGAATTTATTGAATGGCTTAAACTGTACATCTAATATCCATTCTTACACTAAAATATATTATTTAGATTTTGGTTTATTTTGGCCTAGAAAATCGGATGTAAAATTTAACTGTGTCTTTATCAGATATAAAGGCACTCATTAAATATTATATTTATTATTGAAGGGCTCGGGGCAAGAAGGTCCTCCCGGTTTTTGGTCGATTTTTGATGTGCTCAATAGAGACTGAGATTTGGCATGTGGACTTCATTCCAGCTAAAAAACTTTGCTCTGTATTTGTTTTGGCTGATTTCCTCTTCGTTTTCGAGAAATAACATATGCAAAAAACCCAAGTCAGCTCATTCCCTTTCGTATTAATATTAATGTGCGAATTGAATTACCTGTAGAGCACGTGAAATGATTGACGGATGGAAAGTATTGTTTGATAGTGTGACGTAGACTATACATTTGGCGGTTAAAACATCGATTTAAGTTTCATTGATAGGAAACTTACGTGGCTGTGAGGTGTCCGATTGCTAGCTAAATTTAATTGAAACTCGCCGGCCTGGTGGTCGAACGGATGTCATTTAAGTCTGTCGACCCGTAAGTCAGACACTTCTCAAAGAAGCCAGTGGTGTTTCTCTGTGCTTGCCAAACGTGAAGAGATTTAAGTTGACTCCTGGAACAAATTGGCGTTTCGCAGTACAGAGTACTGAGCCAGGCGGGACAGTCTGAAAGCAACTCTCGTCTTAAAAGCGGCCCGCAGCTGAGAGTCTTGGCCCATTTGCCAAAGGTTGCTGTGCTAGAAATTGGGAAAGGAGAGTTGTTTTTTGACTTAGGCAAAAAATATGGGATGTTTGAAGACGTGTTGCCTGCGCTCGAAAGGAAGTTTTTATGCCCACAATATCAATGTGACCACAGAGGGCGCTGTCTCCTTGAAAAGTTCTCACGAGGACTGGAAATGAATATTCGCTCGGCTGCGGTGGGAAAATTTTCACTTCGGAACGGAAACATTACGGAGAATTCATCTAAGAGTGGGAAATCGGCAGTACTGGAGTTACTGGAGTACCCGGAGAAAAACCTCTCGGAGCAGGGTAGAGAACCAACAAACTCAGCCCATTTATGATGCCGAGTCCGGGAATCAAACCCTGGAGACATAGGTGGAAGGTGAGCGCTCTCACCACTGCGCCAACCCTGCTCTCCAATTTCAGCAACCAGTTCTTGTACAATTCATGATTTAGTACTAAGTACTTTTGATTTTGAAAGTACCAAATTACACTTGCCTAAAGGCTTGTACAATTTCAAGACCTTTCCAATTCACTTGTACTTGCTAAAGGGGATTTGTTCAAATCGCAAGGAGGTACTTTTTCTATTACTCGATCGGCCCATCTAAGACGAGGAAGTAGACTTATTATTATTTCTTGGACGGAAAAGGAAGTAGTATTAATTCATGACAAGTTTTCAGGTCACAATGATGAAACTTGAAAAAGTTAACCTAACTTTTTTCAAGTTGCAATGCATTTCCTCCTCCTCATCTGTGTCCATAGACAACTGCAAATAGTTTCAATGCACATATTAAGTACTTGGTAGGAAAAGTG